>JBBPJQ010000499.1:0-22789 GCA_038088795.1 Boletus rex-veris
TCATATGCCATAAGTGATTCTGAGAAACCAAGGCAGCAGACGGATAAGCTTCACCAGCCTTGATGTGACACCCGTTTGTGCGAACAAGTGATCACATTGAGGAGGAACCAATAAGCGCAATCTATTTCCCAAGTTCGTGGCTATGAGGTAGGAAACTTCAAGCTCCAAGGGGCGGAACGTGGCGCATCAGGCCATAGGAACGAGAATACACAGCTTACCGAGCGGAGTACGGTGGTCTTCCCGGAAGTTAGAAGCCCTGAGGATACTACAGCGCCCTAATGTGCTAATCGCACTAATCCCGAAATCCCGAGTTTATCGGGTCTTGACTTGAACGTCTGCCACATGCGTGTTGCAGTATGGGCCAGCGATTGCATGAATGAGTGTCAGCCAGAGGATCAATCCTTGTCCGAGGCGGGTTGTAAGTTAGGCACCGGTCAATGACAACCCATAACCCAAGAGATCGAACTAGAAGGGGAGCTGGATCAGCTGGGCATTGGATAACGCAGTGAATCCACACGGATGTTGAGGCGGAGGTTTAAAAAACTTGCTCATCGCACGACGATTGGGAATCCAGAGCATTGAACCGACTCATTGCAAAAAGAAAATCAAGCTGGCGACCGCGATGCTTTGTCGGTCGGTTGTATGCCACGAGGACGCCTAGCGGCTGAGACATGGTATAAAGGGTCAACTCCGAGTGCAACACACTTCGTTGACTCGTTTATAACCTTGCACTTGTCTCGTTGCGGATAGCCGTCGCGTACACGCGAGCGTGTATCCTATAAACGGCTTCTATGCTCCCTCTCCGCACCAGAACCTGCGCTGTCCTGACAAGTTCACGATCATTGGTCATTGATCTACTGCGAGATCCAAAAACACTCACGCAATGCAGGCAGGAACACCAACAGCGCGAGTTGCAGTCCAGCGGGCACCGGGCTCAGTCCAACTATCCACCGCCAAACACTGTTCATGTTAGCAAAACCAACATCAGTTCCATACGCAATGGCTTGTCCAGGGTGATCATGGCCACGTTGAGGACGACCATTCTTCCTCAGAGTCGCGTTGGGGAGAGTCCCTGGATGCAGAGTGGGGCGATGCAAGACGCGAGGCCGACGCCAATTCCAATCAAGAAGCGGTCTCCAATCTAGGTGAAGACATGGATCATCATTGTGCGTGAGACGGGAAGGAACGAAACGAGGGAAGCTCACCATGCTCCATACGGTATGGCAGACTGCTAGCGCCACCGATGAAGATGACATCTGCAATACCCAGGACAAGAGGCGACCTGTCCAGTCTGATATGGCACCTGCAACGAGACCACCCACTAATGTCGTCGCCGGAGCAATGCATTCCTGTACAGTTGTGTGGTGATAACCGTCAGACAAGCCCAATAACACAAGAACGACATCCATAAACCCTGACCTTTTGCCCATTCGAGAGGACAGGTAGCCCTAGACCGCCTTTGATTGTCACGAGTGCACCAGAATGACCCCAAGATCATAGCCTGATCATGAGAGTATAACAATCCATTAGCACACGCCCCCGAAAAGCCGGCTTTTGAACAGAGCGAAGCGAACCAGGTGGTCCATTCCTCACCGTCTCAGTTGTGACTGTCTGAAATCTTGCCTACCACCGCACGCTGATCAATCTCCTCGGAGGCTCCCCGGTCTGGGTCATTGAGTGCTTTTCGTCGGTGTTTCCCCGTAACCTGGGGTGAACGTAGGTACTTGATAAATCCGAACTCACGACGTGGCAATGCCTAGATGACTGCAGACACATGCAGTACTACTTAGTACCTCTTAATCAACTACTCAGTCGCTGTATCCACAGCGTTTATCGATGAGTCTACCTGCGGGACTCGCGGTGAGGAACCTCACCTATAGCTAGGCGATGTACGAGCACAGCATCACGTTTTTCATATTGTAGACGCTTGGACACATAGCCATATGCTGTAGGATGATTCAGCTGTTCCCTCCGAGAAAACCAGGCAGCAAGCGAACGAGTCTCGCCAGTTCTTGATGAGGCAGTCGTTTGCGCGAACCACTGGCAGTAATCACATTGAGGAGGAACTAGCAGTCATGGTCCGTTTCCAGGTTCGTAGCTATGGGGGTAAGGAATTTCAAGCTTCAGGGGCGAAACGTGGCGCATCAGACCTCAGGAACGAGAATACACAGCTTACCGAGCAGAGTACGGACCTGGATGTGGGCGGTATTACCATCCCTGCAGCACCCCAATGTGCCAATCGCATTAATACCGATGCCTCGTGTTGCGGATCTTGGCTGAGACGTGTTGTAGTATGGTCACATTACCAGCGCTTGGTGGCTGCAGGAATGAATGTCAGCCGGTTGATTAGCACGTGTCGGAGGTGAGTAAATCTGCTGGGGATCTGCTGGGCATTGAACAACGCAGAGAGTCGAGACCAAGAGTAGGATGGTCCTCGTCGGAGGTACAATGAATACTCAGCTAAACGGCCCCCGTCGTCGAAGTAGCCCTCTGTGATAACTTATATTTTCGCCCAACAGCGAAAAGTTGATCGATTGCTCCATAAGTACTAGTGAGACGTAGCATTAGACGGTTAAGAAACAATCACCATTCCTCTTCCTGGTCCAAATTCAGCTTCTGTATATCCAACTTGCTGATTTCTGCAAAGTAATCCTTTACAGTCAAATCACCGCTCCGCTCTGGTTTGATCAGAGATTCGATCAACTCCAACGTTCCGTCCCGTCCGACACGGTCTCTGTATCCTTGAATGTCAGTGTGAGCTTGACTCATCACACCCGACTCGTGATAAGTGGTATAAGCGAGCTTGATAGCGCGGCGGGTGAGCTTCTTGTGATCGCGACCAGTAAGGATAAAGAGCGTCTCCATGACGTGAGTCAGATCAACGATGAATGCCATGAATATCTTCTGGACGTTTTTCCTGATACACTGAGAGTTATTAAGGATATTCGTAGGGAGATGTGCCAACGTACACGTTCTGGTAGATATCATAGATCCAAACAGCAGCAGCCACACCTGCAACGATGGGGAGAACAATCGGAGCTGCAGGGTTCGATATGGCCGCCAGGAAGCCAGAAGCGGCGGCTACAAGTGAACCACCACCCAAAGCACTAACAAGGAATACCTATGAGCGTGGCGGTGTC
Organism: Boletus rex-veris; assembly: GCA_038088795.1. NCBI lineage: Eukaryota > Fungi > Basidiomycota > Agaricomycetes > Boletales > Boletaceae > Boletus > Boletus rex-veris. The sequence goes on from JBBPJQ010000499.1 coordinate 3,141, forward strand.
ACGAACACAAAGACTTACAGGATTCTATTGGGGTTGGGCACGGAACGCGTCTGCATTTCTTGCACCATTTTGATAATAAGCTCCTTGAACTTATTGTCTAGCAGGTGCTGTGGACATGTCGTCGGTGAGCTATGTACTGGTAGTAGCGGACATCACATACACAAGCCGGATCGTTGAAATTCCAGACAGCAACAATATCAGCATGGATAACAGAAAGACAATCCCAAATAGTGTGTCCCATAAAGTCGGGGCTGGTCCTCAAGGCTTTCCAGTACCCTGGAACCAAAAGGTCAATGGTTGCCTGCCGTTCTAATTGAAGACCGAACTTTGCCTCCCGATACTGTGCAGGAGTGAGGTGATAACCCAAACATCCGAAGGCAAGCCTTACTCAATGGACCCTTGGATTTTCAGATGAGGGGCAACTCTCTGTGCCATCAGCGTTACAACTGATGTGATCTGTGCCCCAGGCGTGTCACGTATCCCGACTTGTTGATGGGTCAACTCGACTAAGGTTTGGAGCGTGTACCTGTAATTTTCTCTGGCTGTCAAGGTTTATTGTCACGTGAGAGATGAATTGAAATCAGGTGTCAACAAGCTCACTCGAAACAATTGCATATGGAAGAGGCTCTCCTGCGAGTCGAGTGACCTCCTTATGCCGTTCTCTGACGCTGGACGCTGCTTTCAGGCAGGCGTTCCTTGTGAGGCCTTCGTCATCAAGTTCGCTATTAGAAGACATCGCCAACTGCATCGTCATCTCATCCACAAGCGAATCAAGCATCGTGTACACCACGATGAGTGGTACTGTAGCGGACTTGAACAAGGATACTGGGGTAACAAAATGAGATACAGACTGGTACCCATGGTTTTCTTCTTCGTTCGGAAGAAATCCTCAGCAGCTATCTCTAGTAGCCGTCCGCCCGCCCGAGGAATTTGAACGCAGAACCTGGAGAAAAATATTTGAGCACATCATCATCAAACCGCAGGGCGTCTTACCAAACTGCGTGCAGTTGGTCTTTAAGTGGGCCGGTTTGCCTGTTTCGGATGAAGTCCTTGACAGTATTATAGTTATCCTTATCTCCCGGCTCGAAGCCAAGGGAATCATGAAGGATGAACCGTTCATTGACAGGTGACTCAAGTCCCTCTTCGATATTTGCTTTTCCGCGCATGAAATTGGCGGCACACTGGTGGAAGGCTAGTGAGAGACATACATAGCGAACAAATCACTCGAGAGGTTTACCGCTTTGTGGATCCCAAAAGCGGTGTTGATCAGACTGGATTTTCCAACGCCGCTCTGATAGTGGTGGTGGTGGGGTGTTGAGCAAACGACTGATAGAGGGTGACTATACTCTTACCTTGCCTATAACCAAGATGCGGAATCTTGAATCAAAACATCGGTTGAGTCGATATGGCGGGATCACAGCATCGTACTTACCGGGGACAATCTTCGAGAATGGCCTGTGTTGTAGGAGATAAAGTCCCGGAAGTCTGGGCTGCAGGGGGGACAGTCTGAGTAGCCCGAGGTGTAGAAAAGACGGTTGCGGTAGTCTGGTAGCTGAACGTAACCCGAATGCCATCTTGAACCACTGATAGACCTGTCCAAACATTCCTATGGTGACCATGAGTAAAATCGGCAAAGGAAATCACCTTGTGTCGGAGCCCTTGCGTAATTTGCAAAGAGGCTTTGGGTATTTATCGTTCGAGTTTTCGTCCCCGACAACCAGGAGCTCTTGTAATGTAATGTTATTTGGGCTACCGGGGAGAGTTCGCTGCACGAAGAGAGTTAGAAGTAAGAGAGGAATAGGCGAAAGACATACACCACATTCGGGAATTCTTGGCGTAATGACCCATCCTCGTCACAAATCAGCTTATGTCGGCGGGGCCCGATACGAAGTTCTCCTGAGGTTAGACGATTCGGCTGATTGGGAGACTCTGCGGAGATGGTGACGGCTGAATGGATGGAGTGACTGAGAGTGAGCAATACAATCGGCGCTGGAGTGACTTGCCTGTAACACGGATAAGTGAGGTGCGGGTGCTTGGTGTCGACATGTTAGCCAGGTTTGACCGGTATGGTCAAGGGTATGTGTGTTAAAAAACGAGTGATGGAGAAACCCTGACACTGGGCGTGGTGTGGGTTGAAACTTCGTTGAACGCGTGGCCTACACGTCGTACAGGAAGCCATACTGGATGATAAATAATAGTCCTGTGATCCATCCATCCAAGTGGGCGTAACGCCTTCGGCATGTTCCGGTTCTCGTTTAGTACGATCAAGATCCAACGCCTACTAGTGACGATGCGGGCAAGATTTCTCTCCTTAATTCCTGCTCATGCCTCTACCAGACGAGTTATCCCTACCGCTCTCTCTTTGCGGGGCAGTAAAGTTCTTTGCATGACCACTTATGCCTCATGCAACCGCCGTAGTGATACTAACTAATCATCTAGATCGTTTGGACGTCAAGGAGTCCAAAGTGCTGCGTATTCGTCGTCGCTCGTTAGGCGAACGTAACCTTTCAATCGCATACTGTCTGTTGTTCATAGCCAGCCTATCTGTGGTACGGACCTCCCGGTTCGCAACTGCCATTTCCTTGGAGTGTCTTTTCTCCCCAAGCTATCTCCCAACCATCCAGTTTACATCATAAATAACAATTGTGAACGTGATTATGGTGCTGCTGTTGCTCAGGTAGGTGACCCACACTTGGATGATGTAGCGACGTTCACGTATGGACTGTTACACTGGCAGTCTGAGGCCAACAAATTGCCGTGTTCACATATACACAAGGAGGGTTTCGATCCCAAGTAATTCCCATCCCTGATCTCACGCTTGTCATCTTCGGGTCCTAGGCTGGATGTGAACTATTCCGAATGCTGTATAAATCTGGACTTGTACGCGGACCCTGGAGAGTTAACGATGGCGTACATGACATGTCCATGATTGTCACCAGACTTGCAATGGGGGACGATCCTGTGCAGAATTGTCACTCATCGCGCAAATGCGTAGGTGATATCTTGAGCGATTACATGCAAGGGAGACGTACAGGAAGATCGTGTCTTACCGGAAGGAACTATCGGCATTTGATGGATTGCGCCTTTAGTTGCAAACATGGAGCTCACCGTAGTCCTGCGAGCGTCAGTTGGTTGTGTCGAGACCATGAAAGCGAATGTGAATTCGACGCGGTTGAGATATAACACCACAACTCCAGTTCAAAATGGATGAACTCCGAGTTCGTACTCAATACAATAGCAGTGGCGCTACTAACGCATGGGATCTCCCAGTCTCCAGACTTTCGGAGCTGTACAAGTGGAAGTGTTAGGCGAAACAGTGTCACAACCGTCCTCTGACTGAAAAGCGGACTTGGCCACATATCATAACTCCTAGTCCAGTCTGGAACAGGCCATTTCGCCGGTGGTTGTTTCGTGGACCCGTCAGCAAAGCCATTGCATTTCATGTGTTCAATAGCACATGGTACGAAAAGTACATACCCCTTTACCTGCATTTACCTCTTTTCATGTCATGTGGACAGACTGACAGTGGCGCTCTCAATTACATACATACCTAAGTTTGTCCAGACCTCGTTCATTCCACGTCACCAAACGGGTTACACGAGGCATCAAAGTTTTTACGCTATGGCGGCTATGCACATCTTAGGGTCAACAGGAAGTGGGATTCGGGCTAGGTGAGTCTACTAGGCCTCCGTTCTCCTTATCAAACGCGCACAACTGTGAGGTGACTTGTGCTCCATACAGGTCTCCAGGCCGGATATCAAATTTGGGAGTGTGGGACTCACTTGGTGTGAGCTGATCTCATATATCCTGATGGCGGGTCGCCTATCCTCGACCAATTTGGACAATTGTGTTTACGTTGTCATCGCCTCGGCGGTGAGAGCCGAGGCACGGTGAACGTGCCCACAGCATCCTGCGTCCAGCCGCCAGCTTTCCCTCTCGCTTTGTTTATCCATTCCCTCGCAAGTCTTCAAGATCATCTTTGATTGACATCCATCGTACTCGAGTCATGTCGGCCCGCGCTGCTGCTGTCAGGGATAGGTTCCCACGATTTCGAATTCTCGTTATCGGGCGAGCCAACGCAGGCAAAACTACGCTCCTCCAGAGAGTTTGTAAGACTACCGAATCCCCTTTCGTTTGCGATCGGAATGGTAGAAAGGTATGCGCGGAATTACTTTGTCGTACATTGACCTTTATCTACTGACCGATCTTTTCAGGTCAAGATTGATGTGAAGGGAACCGAAAGTGTGAGTATCCAAATATCATCAACACAAGTTATTCCTGACGAGGGTTTATAGCGTGGCGAGCATGACATCGAGCATGAAATTTCGTTCAAAAGCAATGGCCGCTTTGTCTTCCATGATTCGCGCGGTTTCGAGGCCGGTGGCGAGGACGAACTCAAGAGGGTCCGGAGGTTCGTTACGAAACGTGCAGAAAATCAGGCACTGGAAGATCGACTGCACGCTATATGGTTCAAGTCCATGTAGCACTACTGTTTGGCGTTTTCTCATCATTGTTCGTAATAGGTATTGCATCCCAATGAATGAACATGCGAGACCGATTACTGTGGCAGAGGAGGTCTTCTTCTCAAAGTGTGGTACTGGAAGAGGTAAGACGACTCTCCGATTTAGGCTGGTGCTGAGGTCGTTGTCAGTGCCAGTGATTGCCATCTTCACCAAATTTGATGCACTGCATGCAGTTGCCTTTAGTGAGCTTCGAGGGCAAGGGATGGGAATTCGAGAGGCAACAGCCAGGGCTCCCAGGCATGCAGGACGAATGTTCAGGCATTGGGATTATCCTGGCATGCTTCGGGTCAGAAAGTATCCTCCCAAGAACTTTGTGTGCATGGGTGGTGAGTGGTCAATTATTTCTGATACACAGGTTAGATAACTGTGGTCGAAGGGATGGATAAAGAAGAAGCAGACTGTACTGCACTTATTAGCTGCACTGCAGAGGCATTGGGTGATGATGTATTGGAGACACTGCTGGTTTCTGCTCAACAAGTCAACCTTGAGCTTTCTGTCAACTATGCAGTCAAAAGGAAAGTTATATGTGATACTGTGGCCTTGAGCACATTCTGATCAATTCTTCTTTAGAACCTTGCTTAAGAGATTGAAAGATGGAAACATGCATCTTCAGCAAGGAGATGTTTGGAAGATCCAAAGAGACTTGGCACAGTGGTTTCCACATGTTTATGTAAGTGTGGAAATTATATGTGACAAATGCTTACAAAGTGAATATTAATTTTTATAGGTAAGATATATGCCATGTGATACAGATGACATGTGAACTAACAGCTATTCTACTGGTTTGATGCTTAAAGGTTGTGAGTAAATATGCCTATAGTTCTAGTATCATTGCATTCATGTTCACTGTTATTTGTCTTACTTGCCAACAGGCTGTGAGTTGCCAAAACTGTGGGGTTGATACCTTTCCATTCTTGCTTATTCCCATTTACTGCATATCTGCTGACAGGCTGTGAGTTGCCAAGTCTATGATTTTGGTATTTTTGCATATATGCTAACTATTGGTTCATTTCCCCCCCTTTATAATAGTTTGTAAGTTGCTTAGTCTAGAACCTGGGCATTCTGGCACTCATCCTCACTGCTATTCCAATTCTTGGATATTAATAGCTGGTAAGCTCCAAAGTCTATGTTATTGGCAGATTTATGGCTTTGCTCACTGGTTGCCTCCCAATCTGTGTGCTTATAGCATGTAAGTTCTATGTTTGCAATGTGTGTGCATTTCTCATGGCTGTTGCATTGATGCAATACCAACAGAGAGTAAGTTACTGCAGTTGTAAAATTGGTGGATGTATGCTCATTTTAATTGTATACATACTTACAGATTGTAAGACAGTGCCTATGGTACTGATCATATACTCACTTTTGCCTTATTTCTTGTGTACTGGTAGGCTGTAAGTTGTTGTATCTGTGGTGTTGACATCCTTGTAGCCATTCTTACTATGTATCACTTTGTGTGTACTGACAGGGTGTAAGTTTTTATAGTCATGATGATGGTTTATGCATTCATACTCACTCCTGTTTCATTCCTTCATAGGCTGTAAGTCACCAAGTCCATGGCAGTGGAATCACTAAATCTATGCTCACTGCAATTTCATTCTCTGTATGTTAACAGGCTGTAAGTCACTATATCTGATGTGTTAGTTGCATGGGCCCATGCTTATTATAATTATATATTCCCAGGTTGTAAGATCTGTTTCTATAGTATTGGAGTCCATGCATTCATTCTCACTGATATTTTGTCTACTGTGTGCTAATAGGATGTAAGTTTCTATGTCTGTGGTGTCCATATATTCATACTTACTGTCATTCATTCATTGTGTGCTGACAGCTTGTAAGCTACCAACTCTGTCATATTGATGCTTCATGCTAATTCACTGCTGTGCCATGCCTTGTGTATGAATAGGCTGTAAGTTTCTATTTCTGTGATTTATGTTCATTCTCATTACTATGTTTTTCTTGCATGATAACAGGATGTATGTGCTCTATTTATGGTGGTTATGTCTTGGGATCCATGTTCACTTCCACATTACTTGTGAAATGTTGATAGGATGTAAGTTTTGTGTCTGTGATGCTGTATTCATGCTTATTGTTATTTTACTCCTTATGTGCTGATAGGTTGTAAGTTGTAAAATTTGTTTTACTGATATTCTAGCAATTACACTCACTGTTATTTTATTTGTTCTGTGCTAATAGGCTGTAAGTCTTTGCACCTATGGCATAGTATACTTGCATCCACATTTGTGTTTATGTCATCATTGGTATTTTTATAGGATGTAAGTCCACTCTATCTATGGTATTAGTCAACTTACCACTACATCATGATAGGTTGTAAGTTGCCAGTGATGATGTTCCTGCATCCATGCTTAATCTGTTTGATGCCTTTTGTGCTAATAGGCTGTAAGCTTTAATATTTGTTCTGGATATCTTAACTTCATGCTCACTGCTATCTCTTTCCTTCTGTGCATATAGAGTGTAAGTTTTGATTGATATGGTGCATTTGTTCTTGTATTCATGCTCACTGTTATTCTGGTACTAACAGAATGTAAGTTTTTATATACAGTGATGTTTTTTATTTTTATTTTCATGCTTACTACTTTTAATTTTTTGTGCTGGCAGGTTGTGAGTTGTGAAATCTCTGACAGTGATATCTCCATCCATATTCAATCTAATTCTATTATGTGCTCTATCAGGCTGTAAGTGATTAGATTTATGGTAATTGTACCCTTGCCTCAATACTCATTACTGTTTTATTGTCATTCATTAGGAGGTAAGTCATTTTATTTGCAATATCACACTAATATTTACTGCTGTATTATTTTTTATATGCTAATAGGCTGTGAGTTCACTAAGTCCTGGTAATGGCATTATGCATTCATTCTTACTACTATTTCTTGCCTTGTATGCTAACAGGCTGTAAGTTGCCATGTCTGCATTACTGATATCCCCATGTCCATGCTCACTTTTTTTCTTTGGATGACCATAGGGTGTAAGTATCTCTCTCTCTCTGGTGTAGGTGTTTGCTCACCTTTAATTTGTTCCTTATGTGCTGATAGAATGTAAGTTTATATCTATGCTGTCCTTACACTCATGCTTACATGCTATTTCATCTCTGTGTTGGCAGGTGGTAAGTCATCCAGTTTACACTATGGATATCTTTGCATTCATGCTGATTGACATATCATCCCTTTTCTACTTGAAGACTGTAGGTTATTTTGTTTACTATGTTGTATTTGTACTAACTACTATGATTTATTGTGTTTTAAAAGTGTGTATGTTTCTGTATCTGTGATGTTGGTGTTTATGCAAGCATGCTCATTTCTCTATTCCATAATGATAGGCTGTAAGTTTCCAAATCTATTATCAGTCTTGTATTCATATTCACTATTATTTATTTCTTGTATTCTAATAGGCTGTAAGTTAATCTATCTACTGTGATACTGTTCTTACAACTATATTTACTGCTCTTGCATCCTGGCAGCTTGTGAGTAATCCATTTATAATGTTGATGTTCTTAGATTCATACTTATTTCTATGTTTATATGCTAACAGGATGTGAGTTTCATGTTTATGAAATTGATGCTCTTGCATGAATTCTCATCATTTCATGTGTGATAATAGAATGTAAGAATCTATTTCTATGTCTTTGCACCCATGCTCATTGTCATTTTATTGCTTGCATGCTGATAGGAGGTGAGTTTCTATATCAATGATATTGAGTTTTTGTATCCATACTCATTGTTATTTTCTTTTATGTGTACTAACAGCTTGTAAGTTGTTGTATATGACATTGGTATTCTTATATATTCTCACTGTTCTTTTAATTCTATTAACAGGGTGTAAGTTTAAATCTGTGTAATATAAATGTCACTCCATCCATACTAACTAATATTCTGATCTTTTTATATGATAACAGGTTGTAAGTTAATCCATCTCCCAATGCCAAAATGCTTATGTTTGTGTTCACTTCTATTTTTGCTGTACTAGATTGTATGTTTTTATATCTTTGATATGATATCCATGCTGACTTACTTCATTTCTTATGTGGTGATAGGTTGTAAGTTACTTTATGTATAGCATTGTTAATTTCTCATTCATCCTAATTGCCCTGTCATGTGTTATTTATCTACAGGGAGTAAGTCTTATGTCTATGATATTCATTTACTTGCATTTATGCTCACTTCTATCTTATTTCTTGTATTCTCTCAGGGTGTAAGTTTCTGTGTCCATTGGCATTTTGGCAACCATGCTTATTGCTGCTTTATTTCTTGTATGCTAATAGCTTGTAGGTTTCTATTTCAATATGCTTTTATGGATATTCACTGATTATATGATATTGTGACAGGTTGTAAGTTTCTATTTCTGTGACATTGATGACCATCCATCCATACTTATTACTATTGGATGCCTTGTTCACTGATAGGGTGTAAGTTTTTGTATAAACAACTTGGCTCCTTGTATTTGTGCTTACTAAACATTTCACTCCTTGATACTAACAGGCTGTAAGTTAATTTAACTATGGTTATGGCACCTTGCAGTCATGCTGATTGTTATCTGATTTCATTTATGACAATAGATTGTAAGCTTCTTGATCTGTTAATGTTAATGTTATTCCTTTACTTATTGCTTCTTGATTTCTTGTGGGTTAACAGGGTGTAAGTTTCTATATCAGATTATTATCTTCATATTCATGCTGATTGCTATTCTTTCTTGTGTACTACCAGGGTGTGAGTCTTTACATTTATAATGTGTACTGATGTTGATTGTTATTTCATTGCTTGTGTGCTGACATTGGTAGGCTGTAAGTTGCTCCATCTATATTGTTAATGTTTTTGCAATCATTCTTACTGCTATTGCATTTATACTCAATAGGCTGTGAGTTACTCAGCATATAATGTTGGTGTCCTTGCATTCAAGCTCACTGCCAATATTTTCCATGTACATTAATAGACTGTAAGTTGCTTTATTCATCCTGCTGTCTTTATATTAATGTCCACTATCATTGTATTTCTTGTATGTTAATAGGGTGTAAGTTTTGTTAACTATAGTTCTGGTATCTCTGTATTTGGACTCATGATGCATGCCTCATTTGCTATCAGACTGTAAGTGGATTCATCTATAGAGTTGATATTATTACATGCATGCTTACTCTTTTTTATTCCTTATAGGCTGTAAGTTATACCATTGGCACATATGTGCCTTTTCCAGCATGCTGACTACTATCTTTATTTCTTGCATGCTGTTAGGCTGTAAGCTATACTTTAGTTTTGATTTTACTGCATTCATGTTTATTGCTATCACATCCCATGGGCACTAACAGGGTGTGAGTTTTTGCATCTTTGATCTTGTTGTCCATATGACCATGCTCATGACAATACTTATAGGCTGTAAGTTACACCATTTACAGTATTGATGTTATTGCATTCATGCTCATTACAATTTCATTTCTTGCATAGGTTGTAAGTTACAATATATTGGGGTTCTTGCAACCATACTCACTATTTATATTCTTCATGTGGTTTGATAGGCTGTAGGTTTCTCCATTTTTTCAGTTTATGTTATTATATGCATACTCACCACATATTATCCATTGTATGCTCACAGCTTGTAAGTGTTTATAAATATATTTCATTCATGCTTATTATAATTTCTTTATCAACAGGTTGTAAGTTATCAAGTCTCATACAATGCTTTCCTTGCATTCATGCTCATTACTATTTTCTTTCTTGTATATTAAAAGAGTGTAAGTCTTGGTTTTAGTGGCATGACATTCTTGCATGCATACTCATTGTTATCATATCCATTCTATTTTAATAGCTTGTAAGTTGCAATCAATATCCATGTATTCATGCTTAATTTAACTTCATTTATTGTGTTCTAACAGGGTGTAAGTGGCTGTCTTTGTATCTACAAGCCCATGCTTACTTTATTTTATATCTGCTAAAAGATTGTGAGTTGCCAAGTTCATAGTTGCATTGCATGCATACATGCTAACTACCCTTCTACCCTTCTCTTGTCTAATAGGGTGTGAGTTTTCATACTTGTGATCTTTGTTTTGTTGCATCCATTCTTACTATCATTTTGTTCTTTGTATATTCACAGGCTGTGAGTTGATTTATTTATAGAACTGCTGTTGTTGCATCATGCTCATTGTTATTTCATCCCTTAATTGGCAACAGTTTGTAAGTTTTCTAATATTATTTTTGTTGCAATCATGCCATTTACTCACATTTTATTTCTCTTATGCTAACAGGGTGTAAGTTACTCCATTTACAAAATCAGCATCCATGCATAAATGCTTACTATCTTATTCCTTATGTACAAATAGCATGTAAGTGTTTATGCCTCTAGAATACATGTTGCAGCATCCATACTCATTGATCTTTTGTTTTTATTCTACTAGGGTGTAAGTTACTATATCTGTGGTATTGGAATCCTTCCATCCTCACTGCTGCCTCATTTTTATATGCTAATAGTTTGTAAGTTTTATGTCAATATACAAATTTCCTTGTATTAATACTAACTGCAACTCTATTCCTTGTGCATTCACAGGCAGTGAGTTTCCCTATCTATGATGCCAATATTGTTACATTAATTCTCACTTACCCTTTATTTTTCTTGTATACTAACAGCATGTAAGTTTCTTTGCATGATTATGGTGTGATTTGATTCATGCTTGTTTCCCTCTAATCCTTCTGTATTATCAGGAAGTAAGTTTTCACCTCTAGATTATATTCTTGGATTTATACTTATTGCCATTTCATTTCATTCTACTGATAGACTGTAAGCTATCAAGTCTACAACAGTATTCTTGTCATGCTCATTGCTGGTTTATCTTTCTATGCTAATAGAAAGTAAGTTTCTATATTTTCTTAGAACTCAATGTCATTTTGATGATTCTGTGCAAATAGGATGTAAGTGGCTATATTTAGGTTCTGGTCTTCTTGCATCCTCATTAACCACTATTCCATTCTTCATGCTCTGATAGAGGGTGAGTTACTATATCTTCAATATTGACATTCTTGTATTTATAGTTACTGCTACTTCATTTTTTCAATATTAACAGCTTGTAAGTCACTAAGTCTTTGATATTGTCATTGACATATTCTCACTCACACCTACTATTCTACTCCTTGAACTTCAATAGGATGTAAGTTGCATATCCTTGGACAATTTGTATGATAGTCTCTAAATCATTTGTCTATGCTAATGGTATGTTTATTTATGCATTTTGATTTGTCCCACATTCTTCTGACTCAATTGACTTACATATCCTTCAGCATGCATGCATCATACATTCACATATACATGTTTAATCATAATATTCATTTGTTGCTTTGATATCTAACACAAATTTAGTTTGATACTCTAAAGGAGGATTATTTTCAAGTACAATTCAGATCACTGGTTAGTTTTCTTCAGTTCATTTTTTTTCTATTGTACTTCTATTGTTATAGTGCCGGGGTCATGCTGGTACCAATCAAGCTTGCATTCTTTCTGCTTGTATACTGCTCTTTCTTTTTCATGAAATCTTCTTACTAAATATTCATTTCAGCCATTCTACTGATTCTAGTGCATTCTTTCTATTCCTGGGATCAAGACACAGCACAGAATCACCTTATCACATCCTTCCAGCAATTCATTCAATCTTCACACCCTATAGCTATTGCAACAGCTGTGCAGCAGGCCATTCAATCACATGGAGGAGACACTGATTTGTTGTGTGAGGCAATCATTCAGATTGTTTGGAAGAATCCATTGGGTAATCTACATTCAAACCTTTAGTCCAATACTTATTTATAATTGCAGAGCATCCCACTTTGATGAAAACTCACTGTCTGGATGCTGAGCAAGTCATCAAGAAGGACAAGGAAGATGAGGATGAGAAAACTGTGTATTGTGGATGCATACACCTCTAAACATCCTCACCAGCTCCAAGAAATTTCTCAAACTATCTGTACTAGTAGTATGCTGTAACCAAACTGCCAAGCCATGCAGTGCCATATGTACTTTGTTATGAATGATCCAGCTATTTCCACAAGAGTTACCTGCAATGCAAAAAGTTCATCTGGAGCAAGATTGGCCAGTGTGTCCATTCTGGCAAGGATTTGGATGCCATCATCAAAATACTGAAGGGGCTTGTGAAACTGTAGAAGGCTGTATACATGTGTAGAGGTCTCTGCATGTCAATGGGCACATTTATGATATGTTTGAGGTGACTGAAACCATCCAGGATGTCTTGTGGCAGAAAGGTAAAGGTAGTTCACTGGGGAGAGCAACAGGTGAGGATGAGGTGGAGTGTATGCTTGTAGCCAAACCAAAGACAGTCCCACAGACGAATAGATGATTGGCAAGGATTCCCCAATTTGTAGTGTAGTAGCAATGGCCAGCAAAAATGGTGGAGCACTCCGCAACTGTTCACAATCTCCTCTGATGGTGAACACATGTCCTGGCAGACTCGGACTTTGTGCTCAAAAATTACCTCGTAGTACATGGTTCTTGAGCAGACCTTCAGGAATGAAACGGTCACGGTCACTACTCTATTCTTCAAGGTTGCAATGGAAGAACACTTACGACAAGGTCTCAGTCAGCAAACTTCTTCATTGCTCCATCATGTGAAAGCTGCATTTCTCCAAGCACGTGCCAAGTGAAGGGTGAGTCAAGAGAGATCGTGAGAATAGCAACGTGAATAAATGTGGCATACCCAGTATCTTCACTCTCCGCACAGCATTACTGCTTGTGGTGCTGGATGCACCTATTCCGCCTGGACTTTGAAAGGGTGTCGAGGGGACGAATTGAGAGAGCATGGTCAAGGAACGAAGAAATGCTTCACCTCCTCTAAACTCAGTCTGGACATCTCTGGGAAACGACACATAAAAGACAAATCCGAGGAGACGGAGCCCGGCATGGAATCCACATGCCCCTTAGGGCGTGAGGTCGGCCATGATGAGGTAAGTCAAGTTGACGATCAGATCGAGGCTCCAGTTAGAGGCCATCACAAGTGGGGTGCCGATGCCGCGGACTAGAAAGAGGGGATCGGAACGAAGGTGTTGGAGAAAAATAAAACGGATCCGCGGAGAGTGCAAGTAAGATGACTCGCAGAAGGAAATGCCGCCCTGTATATACCTTCTAACCGAAAGGATTCAGCCAAGGCACGTTCCCCAATCCGCTTGCCTACAACGCGACGAAGATGATCATTGGTAGCGACACGATGGCAGACCAAGTTTGGGAATAGTGCTCCCCATGACGAGCACGTTGCCCGTGTGTTCGGTCAAGACTAGAGAAAGAGAATTAGTGTATCGAACAGGCGAGAGTCCGAGTACGACGTGAACGCGAACGCGCACAATGAAACGCAACAGCGGCCAAAGCCAACCGGACGATCATCCTAAGGGCAGAATATAGCATGATTCGTCTCCGACCCACGATATTGATCCCCCTAAAATGTACCGTGAGCATGATCACTCCAAGGTTTGAGCCCCAAAGGCAAATCTGAGCACAATAAGGGTAAACACAAAGTTGGTCCCAGAAATGATGAGTCCGACCGCCATTGAATAAACCGATCTCCTGTAAAAGTGACGCCGATGAGTATATTGAATCCTTTGTCGAAACGCTTGCATGCCACAAGCAACAATTTTAGAATGAGACGTAGGTTAAGTCTAGAACCAAACGAGCACAAAAAACGTACTCAACGCACGACGATTGACTGGAATCCAGAGCATTGAACCGAGTCGTTGCCTAATGGTGGTCGAATTGGCGATCTCGATGCTTTGTCAAACGCCAAGATATGATACAAACGATCAACGAGTCTGAGTGCAACACGTTTCGCCGGCTCGCTTACAAGCACTTTATAAGCGGCCTCCATGCTCCCCCTCCACACAAAAATACGCGCTGTCCCGACGATCCACATCCATGTATCAGTGCGATGTAAGTGACCCACCCCAAGGTTCAGAACGCTCACGTAATTCGGGTAAGAACGCTAGCAAAGCGAGTTGCTGTCCAGCGGGCACCGCGCTCCATCCACCTCCAACCACGTTCGCGTTAGCAAAACCAGCGTCATTTCCTTACGCAATGACTGACTTGTTCGAGGGTAATCATGACAACCTCGAGGACGACCATTCTTCCTCGGCGCCGCGCAAGGAGAGTTCTCGGCTGTAGAGTGGTGCGATACCACCGATCTGGGCTGAAGGGATGGATCATCATTGTACGTGAGACGGGAAGAAGCAAGCAGGCTCACCATGCTCCATATGGTATGGCAGACAGCTTGACCAATGGCGCCACCGATGAAGATGACATCTGCAACACCAAAGACAAGTCGGCGATCCAGTCTGACATGGCATTGCAACAAGACTATCAGTAAGGCACCCAACATCGTCGTGGAGGTGACAGATTCCTGTATAGTGATGTGCTGTAGAACATCAGATGAGCCAAACAACACACAAAAAAACTCAATGCTAACCTTTTGTCCATTTGAGAGGACAGCTGGCCCAGATCCATGATTGTCACGAGTGCACAAGAGATGATGCCAGTGTCATAGCCTGAGAGGTGGAAACTTACCAGTTCAGAAGTATTGACCACAGCGAAACCGTATCTGTGGAGCAACTAAAATTAGAAGCGCCGGGGATAGTTCCCTGCAGGGCCTGCACCCCAGTTTCAAGCTTGCAGAAGACAATAAGCAAAACACATGTTTGAACGGGGTTGTAGCGGTTCGGAATTTTGCGTAGTCGAGTTTGTACTTACGTCCCCGGGATCCCGCGGATTGAGCGGAGCCGTTAAACACAAGCATGTTCCATGACGCAATCCCTGGATCTAGAACGTTTGATGTGCTGTTCTGACTCGGTCGATTCTGTGTGGGGTTATCATTACATACCAGCGCCTGTCGCCATCTGTATCGAGCTTCTAAATGTTAGCCAGTGGGTCAACACGTGTGGAAGGAAGGCGAGCTGTATTCTGAAATGATAAGTTGGACCCTTGGTTGAAAACCCTTAGCCCAGGAGACCAAACGAGAAAGAGTTTCTGGGAGCTACGGTATATTTATGGAACGACGCAGAGATTGTCAAAGAGTGGTTCACGTTTGCGCCATAGTGGTATCCATAATTACAAGCAAGGCACACATCACAGTGCAGTAGACGTTACGGTACAGCGAAGAAATTATCACCATTCCTCTTCATGGTCCAAATTCAGCCCCTGCATATCCCACTTGCGAATTTCTGCCAAGTATTTCTTCATGTTCATATCACCGCTCCGCTCAGGCTTGATCAGACACTCGATCATCTCCAATGCCCCGCCCCGTCCGACACCATCGCTGTACCCTAGAATATCGGTGTGCGCTTGCTTCATCACAACAGATTCATAGTAAGTGGTATAAGCGAGCTTGACAGCGCGGCGGGTGAGCTTGTTGTGATCGCGACTGGTAAGAATGAAGAGAGTCTCCATGATGTGGGTTAAGTCGACGATGAAAGCCATGAGTTTTTGCTGCACGTTTTTCCTGATATGCGGGCCGAAGGTCGTTAAGCACATTCACGAGGGGATGCGTCAACGTACGCGTTCTGATAGACGCCATAGACCCACACGGCAATGGCCACACCAGCAATGATAGGGAGAACAATCGGAGCTGCAGGGTTTGATACGGCTGCCATCAAGTGAGGTGCGGCTGCTGCAAGTGAACCGCTGCTCAAGACGTTTCCGAGGATACTGACAAGGCACGCCCATGAGCCTGAAAGGTGTTGTAGAACAATAAGACTCACGAAGTTCCATCCGGGTTTGAGGCAGAACGCGTCTCCATTTCTTGTACCATTTTGATAACAAGCTCCCTGAATTTACTGTCGTGCAAGTGCTATGGACATGTTAGTGATTTATTCAGTGGTTATCCGTAAACATTCCATACGTCAGCTGGGTCATTGAAATTCCATACATCGACAATGTCAGCATGAATTACAGAAAGACAATCCCCCATGGTGTGTCCATTGAAGTAGGGACTGGTGCTCAAGGCTTTCCAATATCCTGGAACCAAAGATCAATGGTAGGTTGCTATTCGAACGGAAGACTGAACTTCGCCTCCCGATACTGCACAAAAATGAGGACGTGATAGGACAAACATTCAAAGAGATGCCTTACTCGATGGATGGATTTTGAGATGTGGGGAAATCCTCTGTGCCATCAGCGTCACCAACGATGTGGTCCGTGCCCCGGGCGTGTCACGTGTCTTGACCTTATCATGAGTCAGCTCGACTAACTTGTCGAGGGTATCCTTGTAACGTTCTTTAGCTGTCAAGGTTTAGGATAAGAGATGCACTCGAATCAGGTTTCGACATGCTTACTCGAAACAACGGCATATGGAATAGGCTCGTCTGCGAGTCGAGTGATCTGGTCATGTCGTCCTTTGATGCTGGACTCTGCGTTTGCACGGGCATCCTTTGTGAGGCATTCTTCATCAAGTTCGCCGTAAGAAGACAGCGATTGCAACGTCAACTCGTCCACAAACGAGTCAACCATCGTGTACACCACGATGAGGGGTACTATAGTGGACTTGAATAAAGGAAAGGGAACATTGAAACAAGATACGGACTGGTACCCAAGGTTCCCTTCTTCGATCGAAAAAAATCTTCAGCAGCTACCTCAAGTAGCCGTCCGCCTGCCCGAGGAGTTTGAACGCAAAACCTTGGAGAGAAAATAATCAAATGCGTGATCAAATCACAAGAAAATGATATCCAACCATACTGCATGCAGTTGGTCTCTAAGGGCGCCAGCTTGCCTATGTTGGATAAAGTCTTTCACAATTTTATAGTTGACCTTATCACCCGGCTCGAAGCCAAGGGAATCATGAAGGATGAACCGCTCATTGCTAGGTGACTCGAGCCCCTCATCGATGTTTGCTTCTCCGCGTATGAGGTTAGCTGCGCACTGGTGGAAGGCCAGTGAGGGACACGGATAACGAACAAACTATGTGGAAGACGTACCGCTTTGTTGATCCCAAAAGCAACATTGATAAGACTTGATTTTCCTACACCGCTCTGATGGAATGTTGAGCACAGGGCTGAGAAGGTACGATTCTCTTACCTTGCCTATAACCAAGATACGGAATCTTGAATTGAGGGGTCAGAGCCGATGTAGCAATATCATGACATCGGACTTACTTGGGGCAATTTTCGAGAATGACCTGGGTTTCAGCCTGTAAGGTTCCGGGAGCCTCGATTGTAGGAGGCTCAGTTTCGGGAGTCGGAGGGCAACGTGACCCGGATGCTATCTTGAGCCACCGATAAGTCTGCTCGAAAGTTCCTACAGAGACCATCGATGAAGTCAACAAAAAAAATCACCTTGTGTTGGAGCGCTCGTAGAATTCGCAAAGAGGTCCTGTATATTTATCTTCTTATTTTTCGTCCCCAACGACCAGGGGCGCCTGTAACGTAACATGATCTGAACTTCCGGAGAGAGTTCGCTGCAAGAAAAGAGTTAGAGGTTAGAGAAGGATGGGAATACGACATACACCACATCCGGGAATTCCTGGCGTAGTGTCCCATCTTCGTCAGGAATCGGCTTATGTCGGCGGGGCCCGATACGAAGCTCTCCCCGTTAGGCGTTTAGGAGATTCTGAGGAGACGGAAACGGCTGAATAGATGAAACGATTGAGGGGTAGCACTGCGGTCGTAGCTGGAGCGACCTACCTGTAACATGGATAAATGATGGGGGAGTACTTGGTGTGGACATGTTAGCTGGGTGTGGCGGCCAAAGGTCGTGTTCAATTTAAGAGACATAGGATAGAAAGACCCTGACGGGGTGTGGAATGGGTTCTCCCATTAGCTCGACCTGTCGAATGAACGCGAGGCCCGCACGAAGCTGGCACGCTGTAGGCTGTTATTCCTGGACTTGAAATGGTCCAGGTCTTGGGACTTGGAAAAATGTGGACGGGTCTGCACCTAAATTAGAAATGCCGTTTGTTCCGAAGTAAACAAGGGACAGCCGCCGCGCAGCGGCAGACCCCTTTTGTTGGGAATCGCACCCTTGCTAGCGTATTCAACGTCCTCCCTCGCTTTTTGGGGGGCTTTCAATCAACTTGCCATCAGTACATTTTTGTTCGCGGAGTTTCGTTTGTTGATGGTTGAACAGTGTCGCTTCCTATTGGGGTTCGCGAGGTATCTGCCATAGTTCAGTGGGGTACTGTAAGCGTTCTACGGCAACACTTCCAGTTCGTCGGTGTGCAAACGGAAAGTTGGCACAAGCTTACGGCCTCATCTTTACCTCGATATTGGGGCAAAAAGATAGGACCTCGCAAAAGGACAAAGTGTTTAGCTTGTACAACAGTTATGTAGCCTAATGAAGATCCGTGGATAGATGCAGGTCCAGGTGTTCCCGGAGGGCCGTGGAATTCATAATTGCACATAACGACCTCGGCATATTCCGACTCGGTGAATAAGAAGATCCAACCTCTGATTTCCCTTGTCAGGCAATATCTATCGGATGAGTATCGTTCGGCCACTCATGATCGTGAGTCGTGGGGACAGCAAAGGTTCATTGCAAGCCTACCACTTCCGCGGAGTCACGCGACCGCCTTGTACTGTGAACTGATCATCCAGATTAGGGTACGGGCGAAAACCCAAATGTTAATAACATAGTTATTTTTAACCGGTTATTAACTCGGGGGGGTCTGGTCTGTGAAGGCAGGTAGTTATTAACGCTCACGTGACATAATGCACGTGACACCCGCCCAGTGGCGGCGGCGAGATACTAAGTTCTCTCTCGTCGTTGGTCCTCTGTACCGAGAATCCTGCCCGCTGCCATCCATCCCGAGCGGCAAGGACGGCAAATGTCACATTTGGTAGTCATGATTTTTTTTTCTTGTCCCCCCTTCGTTCACCATGCTATCAGACACAACCCAGGAGTCATCCGTTACGCTCGAAGATGCACAGACAACAACGGAAAGCAATGATATGCCTGTCGTAGTCCCACAAGCTGTCAAGGCTAAGATTTTTCCACCCGAGCAACTCCCCCTCAATTCTTTTATCAACTTTCCTCTTCCTTCGTATCATGCCTCTGCTGGATCCAATGGCGACCTCACTCAATACTTCGTCACACTCCCACCTGACCTCACAACGATGACCGCCATCATGGATGCTCTCCAGACCCTCTCGCTGC
>JBBPJQ010000500.1:0-22673 GCA_038088795.1 Boletus rex-veris
TCGCGAATATGGACCGAATTCTAAACTCACCTGTGTGGCCTTTAAACCAGACATTGTTGGTCTTGGCCTCCTCTTCTGCAGAGCGTGGTTAACTAGAATGCAGGATATTTAACTCACCAGGGCAGTGGGGGATAGGAAACACCAACTATTTCATAAACCTTACTGGTGAGCAAGTGAGCGAACTAGAATAGTCCGAGATATCCAATCTAGCATACCGTAGGTTTCGCCAGCGGCATCGTAGATGTGAATGTTGACCAATGCATCTTCAGATAACTCAAGACTCATCGCTATCAATGCTTAAGCATACACCAGCTAGACAAAACGTTCGGCTTACCGCAATATCGCAGGACGTTGAAGTGGTTAAACTTGCCGAACTTCTTGATCTCAGGAAGGAACGGGCGAATCGCCTCAGGATGTTCCCGCTTGGTGATATCACGGTTGATTAAGAAAAAATAAGTAAACAAACCTGAAGCAAACATTGATGGATCATCATCACTGTTGTAATGCTCAAACTTGTCGTAAACTCCGTTGTCGATGTGCTATATTGCGGCTGATAACCCCGAGAGCAGACCAAAGACAGTGGCTCACCGGTCAAGCACCTGGTTGACGTATAACATATCGGAGTGTTGTTGACCACCACTCTCATGGTTCCTAACGGAATCATTGACATGAATCGCATATTCCTTGCAGACCCGTCAATAGTCTCGAGCCATCCGTTTTGGGAGCTCGCCAGAAGCTTCCGCTCAGGGTTCGTGCACGGAATCTGAGTTGAACAAGAGGTCATGCGGGACGCGAAATGATGAGAAGGGGCTATATGGAGGTCTTCATCATCCGAACGGTAGTCGGTATCTTGCATGCTAGGCGAGGTCGTTTGAGTTGCACGTAGATGGCGAGTAGCGGTGTAGTTGGCACGGGCGTGCTTGAATTAATATTGACAGTACAGTGTGAGTGACGTGTGACTCGATACCCTCGTCACGTCACCAGGGTCTCCAGAAGGTAGAACGTTTGGTTACACTAACCAAATACTACCTGTCGTAAGCAAGAAATGGAAGTAGTCCTTGCGCATCTGGAATAGTCTAATTGCCTCGTTGCTTTTGTCTTGAGTGTGTGTAGGCCTCGATGCCTTGAAAAAGCTCTTGACGCCATATTCCACCTTCCTGTGGAGGATGTCCTCCACCTGTTTCAACGTACGCAAACACACTTGGGGTTCTTCGCTATTCAACCAATCCACGAGTCGATCGTCGAGATTGCCGTCCTTAAAATGTAACGTCTTATTGAGCGCTTCAAGGACGGTGCGAGAACCGACGACTATCTTGTCCAGCCGAAGGCTTTCGACGGCTTTGCGACCGACACATCGATCGAATGTGTTGATGATTCGTTGTGAGACAGAAGCAATGTCGATTAACGTCTTCTGCGCCGAGTCCGTAACTGTGGTCATGGCAGTCCAAGTACTAGGTCGTGGCAGATGCCTGTAAACGGGCTGCTACTTGTCCTGAGATCACCGTGTTTGAAGACACCCCAATCTCCGTCTTCCTCATTATTTGGGTGCATTATTAACTGACTCACTACGCTGATCATCGATCATGACCCACCCTACAGAGCCACTTCCTTTCGATGAGACCATCAAGAGGATTCGAGGTGTTCTGGACGCCCAAAAACTCCCCAGTCCGGTTCTCGGGATCATCTGTGGATCCGGTCTCAGTACCCTCGTCAACAAGCTTTCAGATACCGTACAGATACCCTATTCTCAGCTTCCGGGGTTTGGCCAGAGCACCGGTGCGAATGATTTCGCTTGCTCACTCGATGTCTTGACCTGAGATTGATGTTTGTGTCAAAGTTGCTGGACAGCAGAGTGCCTTGGCCTTTGGCCTGATGGGTCCATACAAATACCCAGTCGTCGCCATGCTTGGACGTGTACGTGCTTATGCTAGCTTATCGCTTGTCACTCATCTTGACACGGACCACAAAGTTCCATCCGTATGAAGGGCATAAGCCGGCAGTGGTGACTTATGGCATCCGAACCATGAAGCGATTGGGAGTGAAACACGTCATTAGTGAGTTGGTTCGACCATTCTCCGAGGAACGACACTAAAGCCACGTTAGTTACCAATGCGGCTGGATCTCTTGTCCCAGATATACCCGTTGGAACCAGTGCGTATCAACGCGAGAGTGTTGAGCATCCATTGACCCCCAAGTTCAGTCGTCGTGATCCAAGATCATCTTGCGCTGCCGGCTCTGACCGGAATGAACCCAACCTTTGGACCACTTATTTCCCCAGAATACCCTCGGTTTTACCCCCTTGGTGATGCGTACTCGGTGAGGTTACGAAAGCTTGCGTTCGTCGCTGCGCACCAGCTTCAGCTTCATCGCGATGCATTGGCAGAAGGCACTTATGCCTGGGTTTCCGGACCGGCGTACGAGACTCCCGCTGAAGGTCGGTTCTTGAGAAATGCGGGTGCACACGTCGTTGGGATGAGTACCATCCCAGAGGTCATTGCTGCACGCGAGGAAGCACTCGAAGTCATGGTACTTAGCCTTGTCACAAACATGGTCGTCATACCGGAAAAGTATCGGAGCATCCGGGACGAGGTAGAGGCAGAGGTGGGCCAAACCCAATCAATATCTGATGTCGTTGCTGAGAATATTTCCGCGCTCCAGCTCGCTGGCCGACCCTTGGCTTTACCTCCAATTGAAGTTGCTTCTCACGATGAGGTACTTGTTGCGAGCAAGCAAAAGACAGAAGTGATGGGCAATCTGGTTACCAAGATTGTGGAACTCGTGCAAGAGCAAGCGGTGAACGAGACAAATGCACTACAGAATTGATATATTTACTGGTACTATCTCGCAAACCGTATCAATGCATGAGCCTGCTAGACACCCTGTGAGCATCCAACAATTAGCCTGGTGGCTCCCCTGGGTTTGTCTCACGCTCGTACCGCGTTGTTCCCTTGCTTGTCTCTTCCTGTTCTTTGATTTTCCAAGCTCCCGGTTGCACACGGCCGGCGAGCGTGGCTGACTGCAACCCTAGAAAAGCCGGGCGTGACTTTGTTGTTGTATAGTCGTCGTTATACCCTCCACGTCGCCATCTGCGAGCACCACCATGATGATGTCAACTCGGTCAGTCCTTTTAGCAAGACGCCCGTTACTGGCACAGGCTAGACCACTTTCACGAGGCTTTGCTACATCGATGAGATTGCGTGAGTATCTATTCTATCCCTTGATTGCGGTGGTGTTCGGCGCAGGAAGGAAGTCCTACTAGCCAGGGCGGTATCCCTACTATTGCAATCAGCATGTCAACCAGCGCAACGGAGCTGACGCTCACTTACCCAGAAAATGCGCAAAAGATTGTTGTTTCACAACCAGTGGTGGAGCTCGATGGCGACGAAATGACGAGAATCATATGGAAGAAGATAAGGGAAGAGGTCCGTTCTTCATGACTCGTGCTTTCCACGTTGCTGCATTCGATTCACCTTTTCACTCATGTAGCTCATCCTACCTTACCTTCAACTAGACATCAAGTACTTTGACCTTGGCTTAGAATACCGTGACCAGGTGGGCCACGTCATTACGTAGAAGTGGCTACGGAAATCTGACCAAAGGTAGACAAATGATACCGTTACGGTTGAGGCTGCAAAGGCCATTCAACAATACAAGGTCGGCATCAAGTGTGCGACCATCACGCCCGATGAAGCACGTGTCGAAGAATTCAAACTCAAGGAGATGTGGAAGAGTCCAAACGGCACAGTCAGTTTCCCCTCCACCCACGTCAAAACGCATGGTGCTAAGTATTACTCTGTAGATCCGTAACATACTCGGTGGCACGGTCTTCCGCGAGCCCATCATCCTTCAGCGAATTCCCAAGCCCGTTCCGGGCTGGGTGAATCCCATCGTTATTGGTCGCCATGCTTTCGGTGATCAGGTCAGTGCCATTCCTGATGCACGCGGTGCTCTGGGGTGACGCTTGGTAGTACCGTTCAACCGACTTCGTTGTCCCTGGAGCCGGAAAGCTGCAGCTTGTCTACAGTCCAGCTGACGGTGCTGCACCAACCCTGCTCAATGTCTATGACTTCAAGGGCAAGGGTGTTGCCATGAGCATGTACAACACCGACGAGGTGTGTCTGCTTGGACAATTTGACGGTGCAATTTCTCAACTCGGTTCCCCCTAGTCGATCACAGGTTTCGCACACTCCTCCTTTAAGATGGGCTTGTCGAAGAAGATGCCTCTTGTGCGTTATTTACATCTCCTTGACGCACGATCGTGGTACCATATCTGTTGCATAGTTCATGTCCACCAAGAACACTATCATGAAGCGGTACGACGGTCGCTTCAAGGACATCTTCCAAGAAATCTATGACACCCAATACAAGGCTGAATTTGAGAAGCTCGGCATCTACTACGAACACCGTCTTATTGACGACATGGTTGCTCAGGCCATCAAATCCTCTGGAGGATTTGTTTGGGCGTGTAAGAATTACGACGGTGACGTTCAGTCCGACATCCTTGCACAAGGCTTTGGCTCGCTAGGCATGATGACCAGTGAGCTGATCACGCCGGACGGCCAGACCGTCGAGAGTGAGGCCGCACACGGTACCGTCACTCGCCACTACCGCGAGTACCAAAAGGGCAACGAGACGTCGACGAACCCTGTTGCTTCGATTTTCGCATGGACACGCGGCCTCCTCCATCGTGCCAAGCTTGACGGCAACGAGCCACTCAAGCATTTCTGTGTGGCCCTCGAGGCCGCCTGTGTTGAGGTCATCGACGTCGATGGTGTCATGACCAAGGACCTTGCGCTCGCAATTCATGGCAAGAACATGAAGAGAGAACACTGGGTGATCACGGACAAGTACATGGATGCTGTTAACGTGAGTCTTTGATGTGTGACGTACGGGATTTCTTCGTACTGATGCGCTCATGACACTAGGCGAAGTTGCAGCAAAAGCTGTCTGCGAACGCCGTGAAGCAGTGAGCTGGCTCATCCACTGATGCGGATGTGGTATATTGTTGTCATTGCACATATCTATCTGTATAGAGCAGAGGGTGGATCTAGATGTAGTATTTGCAGGTGTATTCCATTGACACTTATACATTCCCTTTCATTGTCCGGCCAACTTGTGCTCCCGTTTTAGCTCCAATTGAGGTGACCGCGGAAACAAGGTGGTCCTGGTAATCACGACTCTGCATCCTTGAGTTCTTTACATTGTCCTCCCCCAACGACACCGCTGGCACTATGAACAAACTCAAGAAACAGCGACCCAGCGAATTATTCACAATGGCCCCGGCTGCAAACCCGTCCAACACCGGCGTCATGTCGCGTACCATGCAGTTGGCGGTCAGTGGAGTAAAAGTGTCTACCTCTCGGGGCGGGCACTCGGTCAGCGGTTCTGCAAACCTACAAGGGAGGGGCACATGGTTCAGTGCGCCACTAGCGGCAGTGCCTCGCACAAAAATCGAGCAATATTGGGTTGTACGGGCTTTAGTGGCGGAAACGTTGCTTTCAGCGCGTGATCAACACCAGGATGAGCTGGCAGAGATGCGTGGAATAGAAGAACGGAAGCGCGAGGTGAGTTTCCATTGCATGATACTCCTGTCGACGAACGACATTTATAACTACCCCAGCGAGATATTGGTGTTATATTGCATGCAAACGATCAGAGGCAGAGGAGGTTGGAGCAACTGATGGTTAGCATTTTCTGAGATCCGATGGGACTTTTTGTGCGTGGCGCAGTCAGCTGACCATGCTGTACATAGGCGATGTGCCTCGTGGTTCTTTTAGGACTCATGGCTTGGTTGGTGTTGAAGATCACGTCTGACCATGATGCCAAGGGCAAGTCCAGCAAGCCTTCACACTTTACCATCCCGATCCTCTCACCGTTCACATCCGTTGTACGTCGTTTCCTGTGCTTCTTTTCTTGTTCCGGGGGGATTGTGATCTCCGTGGAGTAGGTTGAACACGAAACTGGCGTTTTCGGAACCAAGGCTGTTACTATCTTCGTCCTGGTTATAGGCATTGCAGTGTACGCCTCACTGAAACATCGGCTTTCTCAGTGGCGCGCACGATAACAGCGAGCGGGACCACTACCCCAAGTTTGACTCGTGTCAATGCCATGTCAAGGAGAGGACACCCAGTTCGTGTCCGCTCAAGGAGACAGCAGGCCGATTTTGGAACAATCAGCTGCGGAGTTGGGCAATGAGGTGGCATGGGAGGCATCGTGTCTATTTGTGCATGAGTCGTGTGGACGAGAAACGGCGGAGATGAGCTTCGTCGTTGGAAATGCGCTGGTTTGAATGAAAGGTCGCTTGGTTCAGTGATGTTTACCTGTACATGGCGATAGAAATTCAAAGGATAGCCGGTGGCCAGGAGGCCTGATATTATCGGGGCGTAATGCTTGTTGTACTACTGCTGGGTCCAGTTGTGATTCTAATCCTGGACTCGAACTGGTTCGGATCCGACTTGTCGCGGTGGGAACTGCGCCCGGTTGGTTCGCACAATAAACTGTTCGCACCATTCACTCCGCATCTCCCTCCACCTCGACGCTCGTCGGCGACCCCGTCTTCGCTTGCGACAGCGACACAGTTGGCCCATCCCCGCGGCCTTTCCAGGGCATCTTCAAGAATGTCCTATCCTCATTCCACTTCGCCAACACTCGAACACGCAGATCCATTCGGCCCCTCGGCAGCGCATGGTCGTAGATACGTATACAGCGACAACGACTCTGACAACGTCGACACGTACGGACGCAGGGAAACCTATGCCTCCGACAGCAGCAACAATGGCCTGAATGACACCGAAAGGTACTATGATCACAACGGCGCATATGACCCCTACGGTGAGCACACACGTTTTGGCACCCCACTGCTGATTGTTTACATGACTTTCTAGCGCAACAAGACACGGACTCGGACGTCGAGGTCTATGGGCGTGGATATCCACCGTCTGCAGAGTCGTTGGGACAGTCGCGGATGGGACCTTCGGACTCGAGCGCCACCGCATTTGTTGACTATGTCCCTCAATCTGGTCAGAGAGACCAGTACGCCGCTTGGACGACGGAGCGCCAGATACCACTGTCCAAGGAAGAAATCGAGGACATTTTCCTTGACCTGGCCCAAAAGTTTGGTTTCCAACGGGACTCGATGCGCAACATGGTCTGTCTTTTTTTTCCATTTTTTATTTAATTTTTTGTGGCGTCGCTAATGGGTATTTCTGGTAGTTTGATTTCCTCATGCAGCTTCTGGACAGTCGGGCGTCGAGAATGTCACCGAACCAGGCGCTGCTCACACTCCATGCCGATTACATCGGCGGTGAACATGCGAATTACCGAAAATGGTATTTCGCTGCTCAGCTCGATCTGGATGACGCGGTCGGCCACGTGCAGAATCCTGGCCTACAGCGACTGAGATCGACCAGACGCACCACGCTTCGCAATATTAGCGAAAAGTCCCTGCAGACAGCCATGGAGCGCTGGCGCCAGGCCATGAACAACATGAGTCAATACGACCGTCTGCGTCAAATCGCCCTTTATCTCCTCCTTTGGGGCGAAGCCGCCCAGGTTCGGTTCGTCCCGGAGTGTCTCTGTTTCATCTTCAAGTGCGCAGACGACTACTACCGCTCACCCGAGTGCCAGAGTCGGGTCGATCCAGTCCCAGAGGGACTCTACCTTCGTGCAGCCATTAAACCTCTCTATCGTTTCATACGTGACCAAGGCTATGAGGTCGTCGATGGCAGATTCGTACGCAAGGAAAAGGACCACGCCGATATCATTGGTTATGATGATGTCAACCAGCTGTTCTGGTACCCCGAAGGCATCGCCCGGATCATGCTCACAGACAAGGTAGGTTTTTCCCTTAGACGCATATATATTTCAGTGCTCATGTGAGATCTTCTCTTAGACGAGGCTGATCGACTTGCCACCATCTCAGCGGTATATGAAGTTCGACCGCATTGACTGGAATAGAGCGTTCTTCAAGACCTATTACGAGAAGCGTTCTTTTGGTCACCTCCTGGTCAACTTCAACCGAATCTGGGTCATTCACATCTCTCTATACTGGTACTATACGGCGTACAACGCTCCCAAAGTCTACCAGATCGCTAGATCCAACAACACTGTCGTCAATTCTCCTGCCTTGTCATGGTCCGTAACGGCTCTGGGTGGCGCCGTAGCCACGCTCATCATGATCGCTGCCACTCTCGCGGAATTTTCTTATATTCCCGCTACTTGGAATAATACCTCACATCTCTCCCGTCGACTGTTGTTTCTGTTCATCACTCTGGCGTTGACTGCAGGACCAACGGTCTACATTGCCATTGCAGAGTTTAGCTCAGGTGGTAATTCCGGATCTCTCGCGCTCATCCTTGGTATTGTACAATTCTTCATCTCGGTCGTCGCCACGCTCTTGTTCGCCATTATGCCTTCTGGCCGTATGTTTGGTGACAGGGTTGGCGGAAAATCGAGAAAGTATCTTGCCAGTCAGACCTTCACTGCATCATACCCAGGCTTACACCCACGGGCAAGACTTGCCTCTATCGCCTTGTGGACTCTCGTTTTCGGCTGCAAGGCTGCGGAATCGTACTTCTTCCTCACTCTCTCGTTCCGTGATCCTATCGCTGTGATGGTGAACATGAAGATCCAAGGCTGCAGCGACAGGTACTTCGGCCCTTACCTGTGCACAAACCAAGCGGCGTTCACATTGACCATCATGTTTCTCATGGATCTCGTGCTCTTCTTCTTGGATACTTTCCTCTGGTATATCATCTGGAACAGTGTGTTCAGTATCACACGATCATTCATGATTGGGCTTTCGATCTGGACACCATGGAAGGACATCTTCACGCGGTTACCCAAGCGGATCTACTCCAAGTTGCTTGCAACACGGGAGATGGAAATAAAGTACAAACCAAAGGTAGGGAGCATCAGCACCTTTAGTTCGGTATCGCATTGACCCTGACTCAGGTGCTCGTCTCGCAAATATGGAACGCTATCATCATCTCCATGTACCGAGAACATTTGCTGTCTATCGAACATGTGCAAAAGTTGTTGTATCATCAAGTCGACACGGGTCAGGATGGGAAACGCAGCTTACGCGCGCCGCCCTTCTTCATCTCTCAGAGCGACAAAGGATTCAAGGGCGAATTCTTCCCAACTGGTAGCGAAGCCGAGCGTCGGATATCTTTCTTTTCACAGTCCTTGACTATCGATCTCCCCGAGCCTATACCGGTCGATGCTATGCCCACGTTCACCGTGCTTACACCCCACTACAGTGAGAAGGTATGTTCCGCGAAAAGTAGGGCATAGCTTGCGTCTAATGTATGCTTCAGATTCTCCTATCCCTTAGGGAGATCATCCGTGAAGAGGATCAGCATGCTCGCGTCACTCTTCTTGAGTACCTGAAACAGCTTCATCCTGTCGAATGGGATAACTTTGTCAAGGACACCAAGATCCTCGCTGAGGAGTCGGCAATGTTCAACAACACGACCCCCTTCGGTACGGACGAGAAAGGTCAATCCAAGATGGATGATCTTCCCTTTTACTGTATTGGGTTCAAGAGCGCTGCCCCAGAGTTCACGCTCCGTACGCGGATCTGGGCATCACTGCGCGCGCAGACACTCTACCGCACGGTTTCTGGGATGATGAATTACGCCAAGGCCATCAAGCTTCTCTACCGCGTGGAGAATCCTGAGGTTGTTCAACTCTTCGGCGGAAACACTGACGGGCTGGAGCGCGAGCTAGAACGAATGGCTCGACGCAAGTTCAAATTTGTCGTCTCGATGCAGCGCTACTCCAAATTCAACAAGGAGGAACACGAGAATGCCGAGTTCCTCTTGCGCGCGTACCCTGATCTTCAGATTGCCTACCTCGAAGAAGAGCCACCGCGCAAGGAGGGCGGCGATCCTCGCCTCTTCTCAGCCCTCATTGACGGTCATTCGGAGTTCATCCCTGAGACTGGACGTCGTCGGCCAAAGTTCCGCATTGAACTTCCTGGGAACCCCATCCTTGGTGACGGCAAGTCGGACAACCAAAACCACGCAATCATCTTCTACCGTGGCGAGTACCTTCAGCTCATCGACGCCAACCAGGACAACTACCTCGAAGAATGTCTCAAGATTCGTAATGTCCTCGGCGAGTTTGAAGAATACTCTGTCTCGAGTCAGAGTCCGTATGCTCAGCATGGCCACAAGGAGTTCAAGAAGCCTCCAGTTGCCATTGTCGGTGCTCGCGAGTACATCTTCTCGGAGAACATTGGTATTCTTGGAGATATCGCCGCTGGAAAGGAACAGACGTTCGGAACGCTCTCCGCACGTTCCTGGGCCTGGATCGGTGGAAAGCTCCATTATGGTCACCCCGATTTCCTGAACGCGCTTTACATGAACACTCGTGGTGGTATTTCCAAGGCCCAGAAAGGATTGCACCTGAACGAGGATATCTTTGCTGGAATGAACGCCATAGGTCGCGGTGGTCGCATCAAACACACTGAATACTATCAGTGTGGCAAGGGTCGTGATCTTGGGTTTGGTACCATCTTGAACTTCCAGACGAAGATTGGGACGGGAATGGGAGAGCAGATGCTCAGTCGAGAATACTATTACTTGGGTACCCAACTCCCAATCGATCGATTCTTGACTTTCTACTATGGTCATCCTGGTTTCCACATCAACAATATGCTGGTCATCTTGGCTGTCCAGTGCTTCGTCGTGACGAGTACGTTTCATTGACCATCGAGCTTATTCTTTCGATGTATGCTGATCGCGTTACAAGTGGTGTTCTTGGGTACTCTTAATTCTTCGGTCCAAGTCTGCCCGTCAAGCGGGAGCACGACTCCAGGCTGCTACTTTCTCGAACCTGTCTACCTATGGATCCAACGCACCATCATCAGTATCTTCTTGGTGTTCGTGATTGCGTTCTTGCCCCTCTTCATTCAAGGTAATTCTACCCTCGGTCTGACACGATGGTAATGGTCTCATGTATGCATTAGAACTGGTCGAACGTGGAACTGGAAGAGCGATCATTCGACTTGGGAAACAATTCTTGTCCATGTCGCCGGTGTTTGAGGTCTTCTCGACCCAAATTTACACGCATTCCATCATCAGCAACCTTACCTTCGGTGGCGCCAGGTACATTGCTACCGGACGTGGGTTCGCCACAACGCGTCTATCCTTTAGCATCCTGTTCTCTCGTTTCGCTGGCCCAAGCATATACCTCGGGATGAGAACTCTTATCATGCTTCTCTACGTCACGATGGCATGGTGGACACCGTATCTCATCTACTTCTGGTTCTCCATTCTCGCACTCTGCATCGCTCCTTTCCTGTTCAATCCTCACCAATTCGTGTTTTCTGATTTCATCATCGACTATCGGTAGGTTCACGTTAGTGTACTTCTAACCATTCCTTATCCATCTCTTCTTAGGGAATTTTTGCGGTGGATGTCCCGTGGAAACTCGCGGTCACACAACAACTCCTGGATCGGGTATTGTCGCCTGTCGCGAACGATGATTACTGGATACAAGAAGAAGAAACTGGGCCTTCCATCTGAGAAACTTTCAGGCGACGTCGCTCGCGCCAAGTGGCGGAATGTGATGTTCTCCGAGGTTATCTTCCCGGTTGTGATGGCGGTATTATTCATCATCGCATACATGTTCGTGAAGGCGTTCCCCGATCATACCGGAAAGCTACCTCCGAGCCCTTTGATCCGCATTGCTGTCATCTCCCTCGGACCGATTGTCTGGAATGCCGCAGTACTCCTTGTGTTGTTCCTCGTAGCATTGTTCCTCGGACCTATGGTGGACCCCACCTTCCCTCGGTTTGGATCTCTCATGGCTTCCATTGCGCACATTCTCGGTGTCGTAGGAATGCTTGGGTTCTTCGAGTTCCTCGTACGTGACGCTGTATCCTAGCAGGATAGGCGCGAGTTAACATTTTGCAGTGGTTCCTGGAGGCTTGGAACGCTTCACATGCGGTTCTTGGTATCATTGCGGTTATCGCCATTCAGCGTGCTGTGCACAAGATCCTTATCGCCGTGTTCTTGTCTCGTGAGTTTAAACATGACGAAACCAATCGCGCATGGTGGACGGGTCGATGGTACGGCCGTGGTCTCGGCGTTCACGTAATGTCGCAACCTGCTCGTGAATTTTTGGTGAAGATCATCGAACTATCTCTCTGGAGCTCCGATCTCTTGCTCGGTCACTTCCTGCTCTTTATGTTGACGCCACCGATCCTCATACCCTACATCGACCGCTTGCACGCAATGGTGCTGTGTAAGATAATTTCTTTTCTTGGCCATGATTATCACTGAGGCTGTATGTTAGTCTGGCTGCGCCCATCGAAGCAGATTCGTCCTCCGCTGTATTCTCTGAAGCAGAGAAAGCAACGCCGCCGGATCGTGAGTGACAGCGCGACTCGAATCTCCGATTCTAACCTTGTGGCAGATCATGAAGTACGGCTTGATCTACATAGCCTCCATAGTCATCTTCACCGCTCTCATCGTACTCCGTGAGTCTCGCTCATCGAGTCCCATTACTCGACTCATTCGTTTGTTCTTCCAGCCGTTGCATTCCAGCAAAAGATTCATGTCAATTGCATCATATGCCAAAATCTTTAGCTAGTCATCTCCCGTTCATATCACTTCACTCTAACCTATCCACGATTACATGTTTGCGATTCCTTTTACTCCACTCCACCTTGATTTTAGCTACCCATTTGAAACGTGGACAACTTATTCCCCACTGGACCTTGCTACCACTGGCATCATTCGACCATCAATTGCGTTACTACATTGGACGTACTGGTGGTTTAATGTATTATGGATAGCGTACGAACATGATGAACACTCGAATACATTACATAGAGGATTTCCAGGAGTTGTAAAAGTGCGCCCACGCCTGTCACCGTGCCTCTTCGATTTCTTTGTAGCTCTTATCGTCGCAAGTATGCCGTCGCCAGTACAACTTGAACCATGTATGTCATAGCCAAAAACGAAGACACTAGCGAAGGGTAGATTTAAGGGGTTTACTAATATTAGTGGCCGACCACACCGTCGTCATATTTGCGCCGTGTTCCGGGAAACTGGACCGATTTTCAAAGGTTGCTCAGAAAAGCCCGTCCGAAGGCGCTGCTATAGGTCTGTTCTTGACGTCCATGGCCATGGCGATTTCAAATCTCATGGGTTCTGTTGCCCTCGAGCTTTGCCCGCGCAGAACAGGTCGCGCTGAGTGGGCGTACCTGGCTTAGCGACGCGTCGGACTTGGACTCGAATTTGGTACCTCGCGCGCGGACGAAAAAAAAAAAACATGTGTCTCAATTTGGAACGAGGAGCCGTGGAGCTTGAAGACTACCCACTCGCCCTCCTCAACTTCGAGAACGCTATCACATCCGTCCAGCTTCGCGCAAAACACGACCTCACACCGGGCCGCTGATCGACGTTAACCCAAAAACGGGCGAGATCCAGTCCGTCTGATTTACCCTCCTTCCTCTCGCTCATGGATGCCTCCGATCCTCCTCGCCGGACGAGCAACTCTTGGATCAACCTCCCAATCCATTTCGTCACTGGTTCGTTCGCAGGCCAATCCCTCCGCGCAGAATTGACCGAAATTCAAAAGGCCGACTTGGGTCGAAAGTAATGCCTATCTTTGTTCATCGTCAAATCCCTGACGCTGTTCTGTATGCTAGGTACGCAAGAGTTGACCGGCGCCCACTTGATCCCCCGCCAGTCGTGTTGCTCAAGTTGTACCAGGTATTCCATCACGGCATGGAGGCGCAGTACGAGAGGGAAATCGAGGATTACTCGTGAGTCGTGCCCGTCGTGCCCCCAGCTATGACGCTCATCCGCGGGAAGTGAGGTCAATACCCTTGGTCTCCTCTGCAATGTCGATCTATACCATGTGCCCACTGCAGGTCGGGACCCGTCTACTTCAGCACAGGGTCGGGACTTGCAACAGGCACACGCCTCACACCATCATCAACTACCCGAACCACCACGCGCACCCCTCTACTACCCTCATTCCAACTTGGCATCGATACAGTTGCCACCCCTTATGCTACCCACACGGCCCGCTATCCCACAAATGACGCAACCACCTTCCACTCCTAGCCCACGCACACTTACATATCTCTGGGATCAGCCCATCACAGAGGACATGAATTGCACGGCCGCGCTGTCTGGTGCGACGTTTATCCAGCCCGCCCTCATCGAGTATCAGGGTCGGAGAGCGCTGGTTTTTCCTTTTGCAGTCAGTCGCACCTTTCACCGGCGCTGCGGCGCATGTCGTTGACGATCGTCTCTCAGGATCTGGCGGTCAAGACAGAGGGTCAGTTCTTTCTGCGGTACCGCTGTTTTGACCTATTCTCCCGAACATCGGGTTATGATGACCTCCCCATTCAAGCGGAATGTTTCGGTGGGCCGTTCAGGATCTATTCAACAAAAGAGTTTCCCGGATTACGACCATCCACGGAACTGACAAAGGTGGCGTTTTCCTCTAGATGTCGTTCTGCCTATTTGCTCATGCAACGTTCCAAAGCAACTCGCTAGGTGGGGCGTACGACTCAACACACGCGAAACCGAGCGTAAACGCAAACGCAATAACGATGACCATTCTGTGAGCCCTGTGGCGCGATCGACAAAGGCACGAGTAGACAAGACGAGCGATAGCGACGACAGTTGATCGATGATCTCCCTCCGGTTGTTAGTTCGATTAGTATTGAGCATGAGTTTGAGGTTTGGTTTGCATGCCCCTGGTTACTTCATTTGCACATTTCTAGGATCCCGGTTCATTGTACAACTAGTCTTCCCGTCATTTGGCACTGGTGGCATCTCGGAATGGCAATAGCTGGCATGGTCATGGTCATTCACTTGGTATTTTACTGGTTTCTATGGTAATTTGATCCTGTACAACATTTCATTGGATAAAATATTATTTTGCTCTCAATAACTTTTGGACAATTCGAAGACCTTGTATTCATGAATCACTTGTAATTGTGGGTATTATGAATGGGTAGACTATGATCTCGAGGATATGCAATGCAAAACAATGTACTGTGATATAGATGAAGGGATTAGATAGGGCTGCAGCAGGATGGACACTTGCAATTAGGAAGGGTATCAGAGTCTGAAGATGCTTTGGAAATGTTGATCCTAGTTTCCCAGTCAACTGGAATAGCATCACCCTTTGCAAGTGCTCTGTAGATGAGTTGCCTGGCAGCAACAACAGAGGTAATGTTTCCAACCACCCCTCCTCCCTGGGTACCCCTGACAATTTGTTGCTCAGCAACAGCAACCAATTGTTCTGGAAAGTCTGCAAGGGGGTCACATGCACTTTCCTTTGATGAAGAAATATTCTTCCTTTGCCTCTTCCTTGGATGGTATGAACCCAAGTCTGCAAGATCCCTTACAGATGCTGTCCTATCAATATCAGGCCAAGTCTCCAGAAGCCTATATTCTCGGGTCCTCTCCATATAGCCATGCTTCACTAAACATTGTTGGTGGTAAAACTTGCAGCAACCTGGGCGTGGGCAAAAGTGAAGAACCTTCTCCATTCCCGGGGTGTATGGAACTTTGCAGATAGGACAGGCAACGTGTGTTACCTTGGGCTGGATGCCAGTCAAGAAAAATGTGAGGACTGGCAGAGAGAGATTGGAACTTACAGAGATTCTTCTTCCGTCATACAAAAAGTGATACCTGGAATACCACTCTTCATCTTCAATGACGTCTTGGTAAAGACTTGTCTCCTCGAATTGCTTCACTTCCACATGGTCTAACGAATCAAATATTACATGACACTGAGTCAGACAATGTAAGTCTACTCACCAACAAAGCAAGAAACGGAAATGATATCAAAGTTGTTCGAGAACAACCTTTCATACTTGCCACAAATGGCAGGGTTACTATCACCACCCTGAGAATCGAGAACAATTCAAGAGATGAGAGTCTTACAAGGATTTGATGACCTTTGCCACCTCCTCCGGTGACCAGTACCACTGGACACGAACCCATACCTGATGGAATTCATATCAGCGAGCCTCACCATCAGGAGAGGTACGTACGTTATCAGGTCCGTTTCCTCGAATCTCTCGGATTTTTCCGATCCAATGGTTATCTTTGATAGCATCACCACTCTCTCCTGAGTCGTGGTGTTGTATATAGGCCCTACAATGCTGTCAGGTATCGAGTCAGATAGAGAGATATACAAAGAGGCATACATATCATCCATAGAGAATGTGTGCTGTTCATGCTCCGAGTCCTCCACTGTATATGTGAATACGATGGCATCTCTTCCATAAATGGAGGCTTAAGCTCACCTATGAAAGAACCATAGTCATGGGGGAGGGCCACAAACTCGCGCTCGCCTAGTAGTCCCTCGGGTGGCGCCTTGTCGGCTTTCTTATCGGATTTTTTCTTTCGTGTGAGACGAGATTTTTTGCGTGGCATGCGGTGGATGTGACACGGTCGCGTCAAAGACGCGTTCTTAATAGACGTGTTTTTGGTCCCGCGAACACGTAAGCACGTTTACTAAGCTGCCTTAGCGGTCAACGCGTGTTCCAATTCCGTAGTCGCAACGAGACGAATCCACAGGGCTCCAAATCACCACAAAACCACAGCCATGCTCTTCTACTTGACTTCATGCGTCATAAGGTATCGTTCAAAATCCCATCCCGTACTGTTTGTTGCTGAAAACTTGTCGGGTCTGCTAGTTCTGTGCTCGCTTTCCTTTATCCTGGCTACGCATCCTATAAAACACTCTCCCAGCGACCTGCATCCGAGGAAGACCTGGAACGATGGCTCATGTACTGGTCCGTACTTGGTTGCATCGTTTCCATTGAATATGTCGCCGAGTGGCTTGTGTCCTGGTCGGTCATTCCGTCGTGCGACCTCGTATTCACTAATAGGCAGGTCGACGTCATAGGATCCCGATGTATTATTTGATGAAAACGCTGTTTCTTCTCTACCTTGTCCTTCCGCAGACTCGTGGGTCCTCGTATATCTACATCAATCACCTCCAGCCCTTCCTCCACTCGCATGAGTCACAGATTGACGCCACTCTCGCCTCCTTAAAGGCGCGTCTCTACGCCTTTGTGCAAGAACGTTTCCGTGCGCTGTGGGACCAGCTTGCTGGTACGCTTAGACAGCAAGCTCAGTACGCGCCTAGCACTGGCGGAGCTACGGTGGGCGCTCCACCGTCGTTGGGTGACCCAGTATCTGGCCCCGCCCAACTCGTTGCAGGCCTCTGGCGCTCTTACGGACCTACTCTAGTCGCATCTGGTGCTATGCTTTTATCGCAGGGTACAGCTGCTTCAGGCTCTGCCATAGAGAAAGCCTGGCGGACTCCCGCTGCTTCACAGATACACCTGGATGCCACCCAGTCTACACGTGACCGCAAACGTCGATCCAAAGAGCCGCAACCACAACCGATACCTGCTGCCTCTGGATCCTTTGAGGCTTCTTCGCGCAACTCTTCTGACTCTGAGCTGCGGGCTCGGGGGACTGGCGGGCTTGAAGAAGTTGAAGAACCGAGCGATACGGAGGGCTACGAGGCTGATGGAAGGGGGAACTTGGGGTCGGGCAGCGCTGCGAGACCGACCAGCTGGTTTGGTTGGGCTTAAAAGTTCGACTAGCCTTCTTCTCTTTCCTCTTACTCTTCGACCGTCGAGGACGATGCTCTCTGCGCGTTACCAGCGATGGATCCTTCTCGACCATGTGTAGTATAACCCCCTGAGGGTGCATGTGTGGTATTTATTTGCCACGGATTTGTGTAAATCAATGGTCATTCCGGACTTGGGGAGATACTATCCCCACCAATGACTTCGGCGGGTCAATGACTTCGGCAGTCACAGGGTGTGTCACGATTGGTCACACTCTGTCACACAGGCAAATTTTGATCTCCGTTCATTCCTGATTATTGCAGTACATACTAGTACCAGATGGCAAGAATGCCGGGTAGCTAATGTTAGTATTCATGATGTACTGGGGATGTCTAGCTGATGTAGAGGCCCAGGGTGGTGTATCGACATTAACGTGCATCGTGCTGTGGTGTTCGAAAAGAGAATACTTATGTGCGGTTGGGTGAAAAATGAGTGTTGTACAGACCATCCGAAAGGCCCTGCAGTGCTGCCTGGATCCGTGCCTCGTACATTGGATCAGAAGTCGACTGGTGGCTCCCTGTGCGGCCTCGACCATTCGACCTGCGAAGGCGAAGCAGCGGCATCCCCTAGGGGGGCCCTGACACCGTCGAGACTGCAGCGAGGAGAGACTTGCTGAAGAAGCTTGAAACTCGCTGCGCCTATCTCATCGGCACGTTCGGCAGGGTTTCGTGAGATTCAAACCCAGCTACAACGGGTGACACAGAGTGACGACGGAGTGTGACTTCGGCGTGTAAACTACTTTCCTCGATAAGAAGGTGCCGAAGTCATTGACCCGCCGAAGTCATTGATGGGGATAGTACTGAAACCAGGAGCGTTACAGGATGTAGTTGTTTGGGATAGTCTACCCTGCGCTTGCTAATCCCGTTAACATCCACCAATCGCACCCCGGGCGAGTCCGGAGAACGTGCGGCCCTATCACCTGACCTTTCCCAGACAGCAAATGATCGCAGATTGAGAGGTGACAGCGGCGGGGGAAACCGGGCAGCAACTTGCAAACAGTTTTATTATCCAGGAGCGACAACGGACTCGGTCTAGTCCTGTAGGACATACTGACGCACGTCAACGACCACTTGTTTGATCCGATCATGGCACGGAGGGATACACTCGGAGCTCCGACGTGTCTGTGAAAACGAGCACAGGTGAGGACTTGGAGTTACCTAAGTTACAGCGCGCTCGCTATTCCTAAATTACCATATCCCAGTTCAGAAGGCTCCATGCCAGCATTCTAGCTTGGCCCTTCAGTGCCCCTTCCTCTTTTCCACTCGACTCGGTTACACAGACTCCCAGCTCTCCACAATATCTCTCTAGAGGAATGCCACAAGCGCTCAAGGGAAATGCTCGGGAAAGCAAGGAGGCCCAGAAGGCGATTGAGAAAGAGCAGAAGCGGAACCGAGGTGTGATGTCTTGCGCAGAATGCCGACGGTTTGTGTTCACTGTTCGCCGAGTTGACCCAAGTCATACCAACACCCTTCAGACTAAAATTAAAGTGCGACAAGGCAGTCCCTTGTTCGTCATGCAAACGTCGTGGGTGCTCAGCAATTTGTCCCAACGGTATGTGTACAAAGACTACACCCGAGGAGCATTCTAAGACGTCGTACTTAGGCAAGTTAACCACTGGCCAAGGCACTCGGTATGTTTTGTGTTCGAGAACACCAGTGACCTTATCAGACATCATTTTTACACTAGTTTCGTGCTCGCCGACACGGAGAAGCTGCACGAGAAGATATTTATGATGAGTGATCGCATTCGGCAACTTGAGGATGCACTTGTTGTTCTGCAGTCAAGTGTGGCACCGAGCGAACCCCATCCTTTGTTGCGTCGAGATCTTCTAGATGTCAAATCAATCATCGACTTACACGTTGCTATCGACGAGGACAAGACTCGAAAGAACACCGAGCATGCTGACGATGACTCCGAATATATAGAGGCCTTTGGAACACTAGCTCTGCGAGACGATGGTGCTGCGACGTTCTATGGTCGATCTGCTGGTTCAGAAGTAGGTGATGTTCATGCGTTTTGTTGTACTGGTTATTGAAACGTCGTTATCAAGAGTCTCTTGATTGTAAGTAAACGAGTGTCGGTGCCATCCTTACATTCAATGTTCTGTTTGCAAGGGGGAACCGAGACAGTCTGCAGCAAACCTGTCAGCCCCGTCCTCGAGTAAGGATCCAATTTCAAGTGACCTTCCTGGCCCTATCAAGCATCTATCCAAGACATTTCCCCTTGCACCGGTTTTCACTGACGCTGTTGACCTCGACTACCTCATCCAGAATCATTTGCCTCCATGGCAGCGGGCACGTCAGTTATGCGAGTTGTACTTGTCTCAGGCTCCCTGGTTTTTCGGCGCAGTCACTGAAAAGCAGCTTCTGGAAGAATGCCTACCACTCTGGTATAGCGAAGCCTCTGACCTCCTCCCCTCGGGTTCTGTGGCACCCTTGACACAGTCGCAAGGCAAGACCTCCCATGATCTAGCACTCATCTTTGTCATCTTTTGCTTTGGCGCTCTCACCGATAACTCGCTACCTCCTGCTCCTGATAATGAGGAAGCTAATATGTACTGCTATTTGACGCGTGCAGCGTTGAACCTGGAACCAGTACTGGATCGACCGCCATCGGTAACGACCGTCCAGGCCTTGGCATTGCTATCAATCTATCAGGGACTGGTTAGCGGCGAAAACAGTATTGAATGCACTTGGGGCATTTTCGGGCTGGCAACAAAGCTGGCACAGAGCGTGAGTGATTCAGGTTTGGTTGAACACTGTTCTCATGCTACGTCACAAATATATAGATTGGACTCCGTGGGTTCTCCATTCATGAACGGTAATCTGGGCTCATGGGGAGATAGATCGCGATTGCGCTCGTTGGCAGTTGCCCGCTTCAGAAGTTCAGAAGCGCCGCGCTCTATTTTGGGAGCTGTTTATTACGGATGGATGGCAGGTATGTTGTCGTTGCTAGGCGTTCTCGTTCGTATATCACCGAGTCCTCTCGCAGAGCCTCGCAACTGGCCGTTTAGCTACGTTTTATCTACCCTTCGTCGACTGCGAGCTTCCGAATGACCCAGACCCCACAATCGATGACGATGGTTCTGTCCTTCCTAGCTGTGAGTGATTGTGTTTTCCGATTTGATATTTGCATTGATCGATTGTTCTTACTAGTCCCTGCATGG
Organism: Boletus rex-veris; assembly: GCA_038088795.1. Lineage (NCBI taxonomy): Eukaryota > Fungi > Basidiomycota > Agaricomycetes > Boletales > Boletaceae > Boletus > Boletus rex-veris. Next base: position 20,796 of record JBBPJQ010000500.1, read on the forward strand.
AAGGCACGATTTGGATACGAGTGTGTCTCTGCTGTCATTCAGAATGCACAAATCGCCAAAGTACCCAAATACTCTACAATCATCGAACTTGATCGCAAGGTGCGAGATATGGAGCTGCCAGAGTATGCTCAACGAGCTCCTCCTGAGGATGCCGGACTTGCAGAGGCAATGAAATACTACATGCCATTGAATTATCGGAACTTCGGTGCGTCACCTGTTCCTCTTATAAATCCCCGATAGCGCCACGTTGACTGAAAATGACCTAGTCCTTGTATACATTCATCGATGCTTCTTTGCAGAGGCCGTTTTGAACAATCCCACTGACCCGATGCAGAGCCCATATGCGCCGTCCTTTTTGGCTGGCTACCGTAGCGCTTGCGAGCTATTCAGTAACTTGCGCGTTCAGTTTGACCTTTTTCCGGCGCAAGTAGCACGTTTCTGGGTGTTGTGGACACATGCCTTTTCAAGCTCGGTCGGTACTTTCCACTGTAGCGAGCGTTCGTTGACCTAACCACCCGCCTGTTAGGTGATGTTGGCTTCCGTCGTGACTCACGCATCAGGTGCTGGGACGCGATCTAAGACCACCAGTGCCGCTATGACGGAACTACGCAGGGTACGTTCAGAGACATCGTGGTGTATTTAGCTCAACTAAATGTTCGCAGGCGGTCGACCTCTTTAAGGAGGCATCGACATATGGTGGTCGCGCGGTGAAATTCTTGGTACGTCCAATGCTAGTGCTCACCTGCGCTCATTGATAATCCTCGTGCTCAGCCCATTCTTCAACGACTTTTTCAAAAAGCCGAGCAAGCATACAACACCGCGAAACCTGCTGTCGTTCGGAAGAGGGACATCTTCTCACCTTCAACGGAGTCGAAACCCAAAGACGAGTTGTCTATCTTCAGCGGTCGCATCAACACAGTGACTACCAAGGCATCATCTTCCTTTGTTCGCAATGCAGGCTCTAGCGCGCGCAATCCGCCCGGCATCAAGCCCGATTTGAGTCAACAACCAGCGCCATCCATGCCTGTCACTTCAAATGACCCACCCATGTCTAGCTTTACGGCCTTGCACCCGACACTCCGTGATCAATGGACCAACTTTGAGGGTGACCTCAACATGCAGCTGACGGACGCCCAACGGGACGAGCTCTATACCGAGACAGATGCACACATGTCGTCTTTGGAAGAGCTATCTGCACCAGATGTGCCTAGTCCTAGTCAGCAACCAGACGTGCAAGAAACCAAACGTCACCAGCTTCACCCCCTCGCTATACCCTCTGGTTTCCAATCAAATACACCATACACAGATAGCTCGTTAGCCGCGCCAGCCTATGAGTCCAACCAGGAGGGCGTTCAGTATCCCAGCGTGTCACCGCAGGCACACCTCCATCACACGCCCCCATACCACCATTACCAACCCGAGGTCCTCCAATCTGCTTCCTCCCAGAGTTCATCTCAAGGATACCAATACCACTCTATCGACGCTCGCTACGACCCGTACGGACAGCCTACATATCAGCATCAGCCCCAAGATCAAGGGGAACAGTTCTACCAGGCTCAACAACATCACTACCACGCCGATACCCCTCATTCGTATTCCAGTACGCCCTCGTCGCAGTACGCGCCTCCTATGCCCATGTCCCACTACGAGGATCCGTCTGCGCAACTCCACTGGGATGACATTCGTCGGACTTATTCGGGTCCCATGACACATTCCCACCCACTGGACCCATATTCACATCACGGCAACTACACCTATACCGGAGCGCACAACAGCGTCGCCGAAGAACCTATTCAACAGGAACAGCTCCGCCTCCAGGAGACGTGGCAGTCGTTTGGCGTGTACGTTGGCTCACCGAGACCCACTCCTTAGCGCGAT
>JBBPJQ010000501.1:0-22641 GCA_038088795.1 Boletus rex-veris
GGGCTCGCGACGGTGCGTGTGCCGAGCTTATACGAGTGACGGAGTCCTCGTCCTCGACTTCGTGTGCTGACAATGAAGTCCCACATGTGTTAGCCCAGCAGCGGGGACGTTGCGCGTGCGATGACGGTTGGCCGGGTGGCTGCTGCCTCGCTTGCGCTCTCGCAGGCCCAGGCCCATCCTGGAGGCGGGATCTCGCCATCGCTGTCACCATCGCCATCGCCTGCGCATGCCAATGTCAACGCCGATGTCCACTCGAGCGGTCCGCCGTCGTTGCCTCGCCGTGCCATGTTCAACGTGCCTGCATTGGCGTCCGTGGAGCAGAGTGGCATGGGGACGCCTGGATCCGAGGTCGATAAGCTCGTCACGCGCAAGGTGGGTGGTCGTGTTCTTGATCTCGTGCCCTACTATCCGAGTCGTCCCCCTACCCTACCCTATCCGTATACCATACCATACCCAATCCCATCCCCGGCACCTCTTCGAGCCTTCTTCCGCCCAACTGTCCATGCCTACTATTTATCTCCATCATCATCATCATCATCATTACAAGTGGTGACACATGAACACATGGCACGCTGACATTCGTGGCCATTGTCCCTCTAGACGAGCATGTTTTCAGCGCTCAAGAAACAGCCGGCGGCGGGGGTGACTATCCCTTCTGCATTTGTCGCGTCAAAGAGCCCGTTTGGGCCGCCGCCGGCGCGACGTGCGGCGTCGGAGACGAGTACGGACGACGGGACGGGTGCGGGTGCAAGCGCGAGTACCACGCAGAGCCTGAGAGTCGGAGGGACGCGCGCTGCACAATGGCAACCAGTAGCAGCGCCGCCGCCGCCCGAGGAACAAGCAGACGGCGTAGAAGGAGAATGGGTACAAGTGCTGTATGATTATGGCAGCGAGGTATGGCGTCGTTCAAAAGAATCGATTGGGGGGGCTGACGCGTACGTAGGACCCGGGAGATTTGGCGATCCAAGCTGGTACGAGGGTGCTTGTCACTGCCAGATCGTCCGAAGATTGGTTTGTCTTGTTCTTGTTTGTTGGCACGGTCGGCAATCTGACTTGATGGCTGCAGGTGGACAGGTCAGGTAGAGGGACAGGGAAGAGAGGGTCTTTTCCCTGCATCCTATGTCAAGCTTCTGTGACGTCTGGGTTGACCGAGACTTTGCTTACGCTCACACTAGTGCATTGTATCCATACGTTTATGCATTACAGAGAATATCAATCATCAATCAAAACGACAGGGGTATGATACAATGTCAAGTACAGAACGAGAGTGGGAAATAGAACATGTCTGCAAATACGGCTACAGCGGTATGGGTGTCCATGGGAAACGCGCCAGTCTGTCAGGATAGAATGATGGGCCAACCAGATGGATCAAGTTATACAGTGTCCGCGGGCACATTGGATGTTCGAGGTTAGACATGTGAGATGAGAGAGATCAAGAAAGAGTGGCATTTTGATAGACGTAAGATTTTGATGTCCGCTTGGCGCATGATCGTCGCAGCGTTCCCCACCCAGGAAGAGATTAGACGTCGAAGACGTGTTGATTAGCCGCCGCTCGAAAGATGGAGGACCGCGAATGAACCAGCCTTCGGAAAGTGCTCCCATGGCCCAAAGGATGATGGTCAGGGGGCTCGACAATAGCCACGGCAGAAGGCGCATTGCAAGCTTTGGTTACCGAAACCTCCTTGTCTTGGGTCTTTGTCGCTGCATTCCACATACGACTAAGGAAACCAGGTGTGCTGAAGCTTTCTCTGATCCGCGGCGAGCCCATAGGAGTATCGATGCCCTTGGTCTGCAAGCCCATGGCAGTGGATGTGCCATACACGAACGAGGTCACGCGCGGCTTCCCAGCATGACGATGGACGACTCGGATAGAGCACGCCTCGGGTACAACGGGACTACGGTTCTCCTGACATGTCGGAGAGGAGTGACCGATCGCCTTGACGGTCGTCGCCGAGCTGATAGATGACGTGTCGGACACCTTCCTGCCTTCGCGTCGTATCTGAGACGGGAGAGAACCAAGCACGGAGCGTTTCTTGGACAGCAACATGCTATCTTCGCGTTCATCCTCTGGGCTTGTTATCGAACCGGTCGACGAGCCCGTGTCCTCCATCAAGGAGTCCATCTCAGAGTCGGTCGCACCCAAAGTGTCATAGCTATGACTACTTGACAATGGGGATGGCGGGATAGGCGGGCGAGGCTGTCGACTCGCAGCATTGTGGAGTACGCTCAACCGACTGTTAGACATTCGTTTCGCAAGGCCACGGACTGTCGACACGATAGAAGAACCGGTCGTGACTTGCGGGCGAGGGAGGGGATCGTACGGAGGAGGAGGGGTCGGGTGTTGCTGGGCTAGAGCTCTCGCTTTGCCGGCTTGTGCAACCTTTTCAACGGCGGCAAGCCTCGTTTCTTGAGGGCTGGGAGGATCACGCTGCTTGTCAACGATGAAGGGGGCAAAGTGCTTTAGTGCCTCGTTTTCGTCAAAGCGAAGATCATAGTCGAGGAGGAAGAGTAGCTGCTTCTCCATGAGGTTTACCTCTGCGAGATCGAAAAGCGAGGCATAAGCAGACCAATGCTTGTTTTTGGGAGACGCGTCGTTGAGATATTTTGCAGCAACGATAAGCGTCGCCAAGAAGACGCGGTGACGGGTACAAGGCAAGCCTATCCAAGTGGCATCAGGATAAGTGGACGACGACGAGATAGACTCACCCTTGGCCATGACGGGCAGCTTTGCGCGAAGACGATGGAGGTAGATGAGGGTTGTGAGCAAGGTGGGCACCTGCACGTTGGATTTTAGGATGAGCTGCACGATAAACGACTCTAAGCTGGGGAGGCGGAAAGGAGGGGGAGGCACGTCGTGGGCGGGCTTGTCCGAGGACGTGGGCTTGACAGGGGTAGGGGGCGGGGTAGGCAAGGGCGGTGTCTCTGTGGGGGGCTGATCTTCAACCATGATGACCTGCGCTGCCTGGAGGGCGATGTAGTGGACCATTTCCATCGAGACACGCCTGCTCATGAGGTCGACGAAACCAGGGTGGTGGAGGGAAGCGGGGAGGAGAGACGCGGGGTGACGACGGACAAGGGACATTTTTACTAAGGGAATGACTTGATAGAGAATGTCGCGGGATGGCCCCCGAAGAAGGGGGCGAACGTGAAATGAAGCAAAGAGAGAGAACTGCCAAGATTTTTATTTCAAGGGGACGCGCGGTCACGCGTTCAAGGTCACGGGATTCAAAAATCAACGCAGGGAGTGAAAGGGAACAAAAGTCAACTCCAAGTTCAAGTTTTTATACGGTCCTCGTCCATTTCAAGTCGGACTGTTGGTCTGAATGAAGACGCGCCAAGTTTGAGCACAGACCGAGATGTTGTCCTTGTCAGATTGGATCACCACACTCACCTTGGTCTTTGGTGGCTGCTGCAGGTAACGAGTCCACGTTCCTTGACAGCTGAAGCTGACCACCGTCGTAGCAATGCGATCACCACAGAGTGGCTTACGTCCGATAACCCCCACTCGGGCATCCTCATCACCTTTTTGCAGTTCCTCGTCGTCTCCCTCTATGCTCTCCCAACCCAGCTCGTATTCGAATCCTCTAGCTGGATACCCCGTCTTAGAAAGCGTAGAGTACCTCTCTTGCCCTACTTTGCGCAGGTCGCGCTCTTCTTTGTCCTCTCCGTCCTCAACAATGCCGCCTTCGCATACGACATACCCATGACAGTCCACATCGTCTTCCGCAGCGGCGGCATGATCATCAACATGATCCTCGGTTGGCTCCTCGTCAGAAAACGGTACGTCATCCCGATCCCCAACCGCGCAGTTGCTCATCCACCCAGGTATACCCTCAGACAAGTCCTCTCCGTCACGATCGTCACGATCGGAATCATCCTCACCACGCTCTCCGCTTCCAATCCCACACCCACCGCCCTCCACCCATCCGATGGACCACCCTCGCTCTACACCCAAGGCATCACCATCCTCGCCCTCGCCCTCCTCCTCTCCGGATTCCTCGGTCTCTCCCAAGATGTCGTCTACGCGCGCTACATCGCCCAGTCCAAGTCTAACCCCGACGACCCCCAGCCCTCCTGGCAAGAAAGCATGTGTTACAACCACGTCCTCGCACTACCGCTCTTTACCGTTGCCCGCGCGCGCATCGTCACCGAACTCGGACGGTCGTGCGCGAGCCCCGGCGTCCCCCTCTCGCTCTCGTTGGCGTCCGCCCCCCAGCTGGTGATGCCCCGCACGCTCGTGTATCTCGTGGTCAACACGGTGACGCAGCTCTTGTGCGTCGTGGGCGTGAATAGGCTCACGGGTCGCGTCTCCTCGCTCACGGTGACCCTCATCCTCACCGTACGCAAAGCCGTGTCGCTCCTCCTCAGCGTCGCCGTTTATGGTGGTCAAGCCAACGCCGTGATGTGGACCGGGGCTGCATTGGTGTTTATCGGTGCCATTGGGTACTCGACCGGGACTCGGCCAAGGTCCAAGGACAAAAAGGATTAATGTATGGATTTTTTTTGGTTTACCCGGCAAATGTGTAGATACCAAGGTGTTCATGATAGACATAAAAATACCAACGACATTATTGAAAGACGATACTGTGATGGACAATGCCGGAGTAAATCTAGACTTAGGCTTCCTGGCCAGTCGCAATATCCCAAGTCTTTTTGATCAGAGTGGCAGCAGGGTCCGTCGAACCGTAAATCTTGGCGAAACCGACCGTGCTGAGCGTCGTCGCATAGTTGCGCAGGTACGGTGCATACTGCGTCGGCGTAAGCTCACGATCAGCAAGAGAGAGAGAGAGCAACGAACCGTTCTACAAAAGTGTCTATACCACCCCCAAGTCTCCCAGGTTCTCCATTCGTTGTTTGACCATGTTTGTCGTTGTTCCCAAGCAGCGTCCCCGATCACGCTGTGGGCATACGGGTTTTGATACATATCGCCCGGCGAGGGTGCCAGACACGACACGAAGCCCTCGATGGTCCGCGACAACGCAGCCTTTTGCTCGCGCGTGAGACTCGCAAATGCCTTCAGAGCGGTGATGAGCTGGGGGCTCTCCACCGAGTCATCTACATCGACAAGGATGAGGCGATACAGCAGAGACACGAACGAAACACGTGCCTTGTTTGATGGGCTTCACCTCCCCGTCAACCTCCATGCTCGCCACGTCCGCGCCGCCGCTCGCCATGGCGCGCGCAATACTATCGTCCTGCTCCTTCCGCAGCGCTGCCACCTTTCTCCTCGCAACCATCACTCTCCCGTTGGCCTTGTCCAAAGCACCCTTGATTACGTCCCATTCAAACGCACCAACAGACAATGGGCTCGTTTCTGCGCCGTCCTCGCTGAGACTGCTTACGGAGTTTCTAAACGTCCACGCGATCACTTCAGTAGGATCGACGATCTGGTATTGCATCAACTTGTCAAACACGATCCCGATCATTTGTCGGTTGCGCTTCCAAAACGCAAAGACGGCGTTCAGAATGTCCATCTTGGCTTCCATAACATCTCCACCGCCCTGCGCAGGACCGGGGTTAGCCAGACCGCGAAGAAGAACAAGATAACGCTCGATGGCGTTGAGTAGGTGGGAGAAGGAGCGTGAGCCGATCGACAGCAGAGACTGGACGGTGATGGTGCGTATCAGGACGTCGATGGATCCATATGGTTGTGGAGCAGAAGGAGTCGACTCAAGAGACGTCCTCAGGCTCTCAACATGAGATACGACTTCCTCAGCACGGGAACGCCCACGGATGAGGCCGAGGATAGACTGGGTAGCGTCATAGTAGGGATTTGCTGTGGAACGCCAATGAGGAGAGGGCAACAACTGAGGCAAGTTGAGATAGCTTACAGGGATTTTCATACTCGAAACTGGGACCTGGTGGTTGAGCAGCGATCACGCTCGGGTCGGATTGCATGGACTCGGGAAGGGTTTTAAGAATCCGGTCATGATACGATAACCGCACTTCGACCTCGATAGCTCGGCGCATAAAGGTTCGTTTTGGATGCTGCTCCACAAGAGCCAGATCCGGGACCCTTGTTAAGCAAATATCAGTATGACTCAAGAGCACGAGGTGGAGTTGCCTACCATTCCTTCCACACCCACTGGAAGCCAAAGTTACTCATGTGCACAACGAACCACTCGACGAAACGACGGGAAACTTCAGGGTCAAGACCATTACCAAGCGAGGTATAGACCTTTCGGATGGACTTGCCAACCGCTGGGCCAACGGTAGAAGGTGAGAGTTTACACAGTTCGGTGATCAAGGAAATGTAGTAGATTGACTTTTGAGGTGGCTCGGGAAGGAGGAACAACGAGCCAAGAACCGTCTGGCGGAATCATGTGACGTCAGTGACCCAACGGTTAACTTGAGATACTGCTTACCTCGATCACGACACTCTCGAGCTGCCAGTTCTTAGCATTTGGATCTTCCTCGGTGGGAGGTGGTGCTTCAGACCTGGGCTTGAATGTGCCTGGTGCGCACCACTTGGGGTACTCGAGCAGCAGTCTGGCACATTCCTTTCGATTGACCTCGAAAATGTCGACCACATCACGGATGTTGGAACGGATAAGGAACCCAGAGACGCTCATAGGTTCTGGACTTATCTGTCATGATGTCAATACGATGAACGAGCGTCCAAATGATGCGTCGCGGCGTACGGTGTTGTCAAAGAGGCGGAAGAAGTACTCTGGCCATTCTTCTTTTTTCACCTGAGCATCCTCGCCTGCGTCTGTTGCGAGGCCATCGAGCTCAATGACCTCGGGAGGTACCAAGATGGAGGGCAGCTCGAAAGGCGAAGAGACAGTGGGATCCAAGTCCGGATAGTCAAGATATGGTTGTGGAACACTGTTCCAACCATCCAACAATTCAGACGATTCGAGTGCTTTGAGTACTGCAAGCCCGCTCTCGAGAAGCTACACAGCATATGGGCAAACTGGATGAACGGAATGTGACATGGCATACCTCTTCCGCGTTTTCGGCAAGTGCAGCATCGGGAGACATGATGGGCTGAACGAGAACCTGGGAGGAGACGACAGATTCGTTGAACGTCTGAATGGCTTTGATGATCTCGGACGTGTTTGGTGACGAACTCTTCTTGATGACGGGTCCAGCCTAGAAAGGGGGTTTGGGGATAAGCAAGGAAGAGAAGAGAAGAGACACACGATAAGCAATCCCTCTGCAGCACACAATGCCGCGTTTTTTCCTCGACCGTAGGACACGCCAAATTCGTCGAGAACAGCTGCGAAGGATTGGAGAAGTGCAGACATGGATTCGATAGAGATGACTTGAGCGACCATCAAATGGGCAAAGAAGTGTATCTAATTGGGGGAGTTGGAAAGTGTGATTGAAATTCGAGTTTGGACGTACGCAGAGACGAATGTCTCGCCATGCGAGCTTGTCGAGATAGCTTTGGAAACCCTTCCAAAAGTCTTCGAGGACTAGTTTGCCAAGGGAGGGTAGTGACGAGGAGCCAGAGGCTTGGACAGTCTCTGCCTCGGAAGGTGCTGGGTCATGTAGCAAGCGGAGGAGGGCTGCATAAAAAGGAATCTTGTAGGGCTGCTCTGTGACGCTGTGTCAGGTCAGCGGTGGATAGGCCAGGAAGGAGGGCATACACTCACGCATTACGAATGCCTTCGGATATGGCAGCGACGGTGACTGGGGCCTCACGAATCTGTTTGGCCACCCGGGGTAACTCTTGGGTGGGATCCTTGTCGGACACGTCAGGACGGGCGCGCGGGCAAGGGCAGGAATGACTGACTACTTCGCCCATCTTTACAATGATATTTTTGATGACATGCTCGGGGGAGTCGTGTTCCCGACGACGGTCATGATAGTCGTAGTCATCTGTTGACAATGTTGACCGAGAGTGAGTGATTCTGGTTCAGACGCACCTCTTTCTCTGTTGTGTCGTCGCCGGTGAAAACCTCCTCTGTGTGGTTTGTCGTAGTTCATCGTTGTGAATGAAGACACTTTGCTTTGTCACGTGCTAACTTCTTGTCTCTTCGTTCGTCGTGTTATTTCTGTATGCGAGACACATGCAATGGTTAAGCGTTCGCTCACTGAAACATGTTCGCTCCATCTTTTCTTCCTGCGAAACAAACCATCTCTCCATACTCGCTGCCAAAGCCGTTCGTATAGCCTGCAACAACGGCGCGTTCCGTGATGCACACTTCATCATCAACTCTCTCCATTCCTCCAACCACCCCGACGCTCCCCCGCCAGAGCCCATCACCTTCCCCTTCATGCCCGCTTTCCAGTTTACTCCCATCACCTTTGACAAGCCCATTTCTCCGAGGTTGTCTGCCCACGTCATGTTGCACCACATCATCCGCAATGACTCCCCTCTCAAAGCGTACGAGACCGCCCAAATCTTGCTCAAAAATGGTATTCCCCTCCGACAGACCACCCTCGTCAAAGTCACACAAGCACTCTTGCATGCACCTCCCACCGTCTTTCGCGTGCTCAAGGAAAAAGGTGCCTCCATGTTCCGTTCCCCCGGGTTCCTCCCAGACAGTCTTCCTATCAATCCGGACGCGGTCCAAGACGACGGCCTCCGCTTTGCCTTGGTGCTCCTGCTCAAAGCTCGCGAGAATAGACACCAGTGTTCCGACCGTGCCTTTGAGGCCCTCGTCAACTTTTGTCTACTCCAAGGCGAGATCATCATGGGCTCGTTGCTTTTCGTTCTCCTCGTCAAAGATTACGAGACAAAGGCACAGAAAGCACAAGAGATTAAAGCGAGGATAACAGAACAGGAGATATCCCAGGGTGCCGCCTCCCCACAGCTCATCGACCGTTGGAAAGAACTTATTCGTTCGAGAATACCTCCTAAACGACTGCTGAAAGCCATCACTCAGCAATGCGAGGAGGAACTTTCCGACGATTCTCAAGACCGCGAGGACGCTCTACAGGTTCTCGCTAACTTGGCGGGGCTTATTGACACTCGGTCCTTGCCATTTTCCGATATATCCCACCTATTGCGCGTGCTCTACTCCTGTCCAAAGCTTCCGGATACGGTCGTGCTCATACAAGGAAATTCAGATCGGGCGGTCAACGCATATCAGTACTTCCATCGTGTTATTTTGGGCCTCTTGCACGACCTTCCAACAAGAAAGGCCAAGGACCCACCGGACAAGCACCAAGGAAAACGCATACATGTCATGCCTCCACTATCCCGTGAGACATACAACTCTCTCGTGCACTATGCTCTTCGCCATCGCCTCTCTGTCTCGCTCGCCCGTGATGTCCTCCACCACATGGAACATGTACGACGACCCACCCTCAAGCCTGACACTACCACGTACAACATCATCGTACGGTCCGGCACGCTCTTGAGGCGAAACGACCTTGTCTCCTTTGCCGTAGCAGAACTGCGAAAACTAAAGGAAAACAGTGATCATGGCATCGCAGTGCCCTCGCCCACTCCCCACCGACACCCTCGACCTGGTTCCAGCAGTCAATCACTTTCCGAACTCCTAGCGGTATCTCCTGCAACTTCCAACATCCCAGCAGACATGTACACATTGACCTCGTACATTACTCATCTCACATCGACTGGGAACCCACATGTCGTCGCCTCCATCCTCTTCCATGTCCTTCCTGAGTTGGCCATCGTCGATCACCCGGCGTGGGGCGACAACCCGCCGTGCGCCCACGAACGTGTCATGATGGCACGTCGGGCACGGCAAGAAAAGCTCAACCGTGCAGTCAGTCTCGGGCCTCATTTCTTCACCTCCGTTTTGAATGCGCTCTCCAAAGCCGGCAAGACAGGCCTCGCGGAGCGCGTCTGGCTCCTTGCAAAACAAGCCGAGAAAATCAGCTGGATAAAGGCCGGGAGCGAGGGTCTCAAGCTCGTCGAGGGATGGTGTCTCCCCGTACACGCGTACACGATCATGATGCAGGTATATGCTGCGGAAGCACGCAAGGGCCTTTGTGTGCGCGCTCACTTGCCAGTCGCATCGCTCGAGACTGGGAAACACACGTGGCGTCCGCGCACGCACGGCAAGGTCAAGGTCAAAGGGTGGGCGCACTTCGTTCTTGCCAAGGACAAGATCGCGAGCAGACACCGGTCGAGGAGGACACTCGGGCTTCGTATGGGTGTGGTGCTTTACCGCTCCATGTTCCGCGCAGCGCGCGACATTTACGATACCCTGATACGCATCGTCCCGAACGCACAACCTCGCGTGTACAACCTACAGCCAGACGCGCGGTTCTTCAACGCTGCGCTAGAGATGCTCGAACGGCAGCCTGGCACGATGCGACGCTCTGCCAAGACGCGGCCCGCACATTGGCGGCAGAAGGAGAGGAAAGCGATGATGCGGTATTCGAGGCGGGGTGTTGTGCCGCGCAAGTGCAACCCGTTTTTGCAGCGGGTCGTCCATGGGATGGTGGACGCTGGATTTGAGGTTCCGATGGCCTACAGACGGCAGTTCCTTGGGACCTGGCTGTATGCGTCGATGAACCGACCAGGCGCACCGGTGGTGAATCGCCAGCCACTGGGGTTCCCGAGGCCCAAGAAGCGGTTCTCGCCGCATGCGTTGCCGACGTACAAGGAACGCGGGCTTCCTATTCAACGTTCGGAGTGGAAGAAGGCAGGTCACCAGTGGAAGCATCGTAGACGATATTTGCTGGGACTGGAGAGGAAGGGGACATATCCACGGACGTGAAACAGTTGTGTAATAGGATAGAAAATGCATTGCTTTGAATAGATATCACCGAGCATCCGACGACGACCCGGTATCCATTTAGACCAAAGTTGGATGGAATACTGGTCATCGGCGGAGGTCAAACTGAGAGTAGATAAAACTCAACCATGCGTTCACAGGTTCTTCACCACCACCCATCATGTCCCCCCCTGCGCTTGCGTACACTTTGAATGGTGAGTATGCTTTTTACAGTAGACCGTACTTGCTTAAAGGACTCAGCAGATAACTATGTCAAAAGGGTTAAACACCACCTTTAATGAGTGGCGTGTTATCTTCGAAGAGGCATGTTTCGTCCTGTACTGATCATCTGACTTGACATCTTACAGAGAAGGAATCACTCTGCAGAACGATGAATGGGGCAAAGCCCTTGAGAAAATCGATTCGGCCCCGTGTGGCTCTCGCGCATGGCCCAAGACCACAAGATCTCCTCTAGGATCGATTACGGCACTGCTGCACAATCTTCAAAGGTAAAGACTCACGGCCAAGAACAAGTATCGGACTCTCGAGTTCCAGGCAAACAGACACGTAGAGAATCCGTCTTGTAGCAGCTGGCAGTCATCTCCGTCCCTATTAATTTTAATTTCAAGGGTTCCGCACGGGCAACACCGCGGGTCGGAAATTCAACACCGTACCTGGGTACGGGTACACCGTCATAATGACGGTGTATCGAAAACACTGCGGTGGTCAAGGTGGGAGGTTATTTATTGGGACTCCCTATAGATAATCTGTCCACCTCGGTCCTCGGAGCATCCTCATTCACCTCCACCTTCCTTTACGACAAGACCATCAACCGATCCGTCATCTCTCGCTCCTTGCACTCTTGACCGACGACCCTTGCGAGCGCATCCGCTACTACTCGTCTGCAAACGCCACCAACTCTCGCCGACTCGACGGCCGATGCCCGTTCCTCATAGCGACCGCGCGTCGGGATCGACAGTGCCGACATCTCCAATCTTGGTCATTTGATGGACGAGTATTCATTGGTTCGGGCATCCGCAGGGGGTATGTATCTATAGTCGGGATGACGTTCAAGCATGTATTTTGCGAACACGTTTTGGTGGGAGTCAGGTATTGAAACAGACTTGGAGCGGGTGAATGAGTCTAGACCTGGGCAAGACGCGATATGATGATGTTGCCTGAGTTGCCCGACCGTATTTGCAAAAATGAGGGTTATCGATTTACCAGAGGCATCCCAGTTGTCATTGATGATCGATGATGGATGACTTGCGGGAGAGCACAACGAATGAGTACTTGCCAGAATTCCTGGAGTTTATAGTTGATACTGGCCTTCTAGCGATACGGTGTTCATGCAGCGCAGACCAGAGAAAATTGCCAGTAGTCATGTCATGGTAGGGTAAAATACATGTGTGAAGGATAATCGTCAAGTGAATGAGTATCATACAGCGCTGACTGTCACCGGATCTGCAGCATCTTCGTACTGATATCCTTCAATGACCTCAACTTGCGTTTGGGAATCAGAATCTCGTCGACGGCGACTCTCCTGTATGTATCCACTGACTTTCTCACAAGCAGGAATGCCCTGAACGGCTGTTCGATGTGGACGATCAGCCGCAACCCCAGAATATGATCGTCTCGTTTCATTGAGCGGGTTTGAGACAAGCACCATTTCGTCCTGTGCCGTGAACGCTGTACATGAGGTTGTGAACCTGACTTGACCTAGCGCCGCTGCCTGTGCTTGATAGACGATACTTTGACTAGAAGCTGAGAATGTATCATGCGTAGGGTCGACCTTTATGGGGAATGTGATACATGGGAGGGAAAGCCGTCGATGAATGAAAGCTAACGAGACGAGGTTGGAAAGGTCACCGTAAAACGTTGTAACATCCTGTGACGGCAACGAGTCCTGCAATTCTGCTACCCGGGCTTCCATCTCACCCTCTGGAATGAGCGGGGGAGTGTGGGGGGAATAGTGGTAGACCGAGATCTCATCTGGGAGACAACTATGGAACTCCGACGACTTCCCAACCCAGTCTAGCACTGTCGATGTCCATTCCTCATAGCGACCGCCACCACGACCCGCCATTTCGAGATCCGGCCTCGCCTTGCGCATCTTCAAGCAAGAACTAGTTCAGCATAATTGAGTTGTCCACGCAGTGCCGGCGCCATTCAGCATTCAATTTGAGGCTGTGATAATACATGACTGAGTGATTTGTCTCTCGACAGATATACCAACATTGTTTGATTTTTCGCACTAGAATCACTGCCAAAAACCAATATTCAATTGGCAGGCTCCATACAAATGCCTTGATGCAAACTCCGTCGGAATATAGGGGTTATGTCAGTGGCGAGGAATAATGCATGACGCTTTCACCCACAGACCCATATATCAACGATGCAAGAATTTCAGGCTCCCCTCCAGGAGGTAAAGACGTCCGATATGGATGCTCATGGTTCTCGTGCGCACCCGGCGGACTCGGAGAATGTTCATTTGTTTCAGTACACCTCTGGAAGATGGATTTACAATGAGCAAGAACGCGAGTGGTTGTTTAAACGTTTATACCCCAAACCATCCCTAACCCGTGAGCTTTGTAGAGATGCGTATCCGATATACATCTTTCGATATAGACGCGCTGAAGCGAATCGCTGCAAGAGCAGCAGGTGCGAATCATTGTGTACAGATGGTTAAGAGGGCGGAAGGTATTGTTGGACAACCTGAAACCGTCTTTTTGACTCGATAACCTCTTTGGATAGGTTCTTTTAATAAAATATTTTTGTTGACGTTCGACAATGACACCACGTTGATTGCCAAGATCCCTTGTCCACTCGTAGCACCGCGTCGTCTCTGCACTGCCAGCGAAGTTGCAACCATGGACTACGCAAGGACTATCCTCGGTTTGCCTGTTCCACGGGTTCTGAGCTGGAGCGCCGACGCGGATGCATCTGGGGTGGGTACCGAGTACATTGTCATGGAACACATGCCAGGTGTGCAGCTGCATAAGCGCTTGAACAAGCCCGGATTCGAAAACGCGGACTTCGTGGACCAACTCGTCAGCTTGGAGATCCAATTTACTCGGTATCGTTTCTCTCAGATAGGGAGCCTGTTTTACAAGGAGGATGTTTCGCCCGAGCTGCAACAACGTCCACTTTATGCCGAGGGCATCGAAGGAGGCGGCTCGGATCGATTCCGCATAGGACCGTGTGTTGACTGGGATATCTGGCGTGGAGAGAGAAGTCGTTTGAATGCCGATCGTGGCCCTTGTCAGTCACGTTTCCATGTTCGCTACACACCGTTGACGTTTGTTATCCAGGGCCAGACACGCTGTCCTACATTAGGGCCATCGTGGACATCGAAAAACAATGGTTGTCTACATTTGCCGTGCCACGCAAACCCGGTGACCCATTTTGTCGTCCCGATGGTGAGAATGCACCTGAGGCGCATGTCCGTCTTCTTGACAACTTTCTTGCTGTCATACCAAGCATTCTTCCCCCGGACATCCTCTGTGGCCCAGTGCTTTGGCACATCGATCTTCACGCATCCAACATCCTTGTCCCTTGCGAGGGCTCGTCCGATATTATTGGCCTGATTGATTGGCAGGGCATGAGCGTTCGACCCCTCTTCCTACAAGCCACCTTTGCAGCATGCGTTCGATACGATGGAGACGACCGAATCACCATTCATCCAGGCGCAGTTGCGCCAGCGCTTCCCGATGAGTTCGAGAGTTTGTCGGAAGACGAAAAGCTGCATTTGAAAGCGCAACTGCGACTCGCCATGATGCATAAATACTACGAACTGCGTGTCATGAAGTACAACCACCTCTACTTCGCTTCTCAGGTCTATCCCCATACGAAGTACATCATTCCACCGATACTCAGCGCTTCACGGACATGGTACGAAGGGATGCATCGCTTACGGCAAGTGCTACTGGATCTGCAAGATGCTTGGGAGGAGATCGCCCCTGGCACACCGTTCCCCATCGAATGGGACGCAAATGAGATTGCGAAACATTGGGAGGCATATCCTAGGTTGAAGATATACGAAGAGCGCGTCAAGCAGGTGGTCGAAAGGTTGCAACTAGAAGGGGATGGGTGGGTGACGAATGAACGGTATGAGAAAGTGACGGGACAGAATGAGTTTCTCATTAGAAACTGGAACCCGAGGGTGGGGCCGTACCCGTTCCAGGAAGGTGGCTGGTCGTGGTTTCTTTCGTGAAAGAACAGCAAAAGGAAATCAATTCCAATGCATTATGATCACAACATATTGGTAGATTCTGTTCACAATACAATTTTTACACGAGATGTGACACCAAACCAAACTTAATCTGTGATCGTCATTAAACAAAAGTCAAAGGCAGCCAAACGAGGTGCAACGCACGTGGCAGAGGCTTCAGCACGAGCAAGGCAATTGACACTCAGAGTAATGGAGCACCAACGTCAAAGGTCCTTATGTGACCACCATGTTGATCACGTAGTGCAAAAAGCCAGTACCAATAGACTCCACCTGTGACGGGGGTGGAATAGGCGATAATGTTGCAGGAAGAGCGACCGTGGTTTCATAGTTGCAGGTCTGTCTGGCCCGGGCACTCACGCCCTAGGCTAACCGATTTTTGCTACAGTAGTAAATAGGTTAGAACAGAGGAAAACAATACCTTTCAGCAGTTGTGTCCGTCGTCTTGTTGATGAGTGCGCCAGCATGCACGAACCACTTAGTTGTGGACGAGGTGCACAAATTGGCGTCATCACCAATTCCTTCAAGATCAATGTACTGTCAAGTTCCGATCTCGAACAGGATGCATGAAACGCTTAGCTGTGGATGAGGTGTACGGTACGTCGTCATGATCGTTGTGTTGGGACGCCTCAAAGACGCCTCAAACTTGAAGACGCCTCAAAGACAGCATGGAAAAAACTTGTTGCAGTGCGAGGCTTTAATGCGCCCGCTGCTAGCAAAGTTCCCATGCTTTACGTGAACAGACCCTAAAGCGTATGACGAAATGGATAATGTCAAGCATGCTCTTAGTGGGACGATCGAAACAATTTCATGCGAGTTTCTTCTGAACTGGGACGCCAACATGGCGATTGGGAAGATCATGATAAGAGCGTGCACTTATACTCGGTCGGATCCTGGGAGCGCTGCACAGTCAAATCGGGGAATGGTGTGTTGCGGAAAGTGCTTGAAATGGTGTTCCTTTGGCGAGAAAAATGTGGAATTCACGAAGTTTGCTGTATGCGTGGCGAGATGCAGCTTCGCCGTGGTGTGGAAGACCTGTGGTACAGACATTATGTGCCTCATCGACATGTATCCGGCTGATCTTGTTTCAAAAAGTCTGGTCTTGTTGTAGTACTAGTCACCCTAAACGAGGAAGATGTCCATTGATCCATTGAACATGCCGAGCTGCTCGGGTGAGACTACCGAGTACTTCAATATAGTCCCCTCTTCGAACGGACTGTCAATGTGTTCGTTCGACTGCTTCAAGGAAAGTGTGTTTAAATATCATACCTCCATAGAAATCGAGTCCGATCGAAGCAGGATTGGAACGAGGAGACGCAAGGTTTTTCCGCAGCCTGTTCCGGCCGTAACTATACTGTCACGTCCGTTTAGGATAGCAAGTGAAGCTTCGAGTTGGAAAACACGCGGAACGATGGTAAAACGAGTGACGATGAATATGATCAGACAAGCCTCTCGTGGAGCGTCTCAGGGTCCTGTCTTTTTCAGCAAGCGTTACTAGGTAGTCGCAAGGAAGCTTGTCGCCGATCATTGAACGTGCAAGGCCATCGAGTAGATGTAAGGGAGCCACGAGAATTGCTGAGATATGGGACGAATACATAGTCCATATCATTGCGGTTGTAAGCCAAGTGACCAAGTCGCGTCGTTGATCGATCCGAAATATTATTTGCAATATTTACAGTAACTAATTATTTCTCCGGAGTGAAATCTTGATTGGATGAATGTCACGTGCCCGCGCAGCCCGCGAACGAAATTTATCAGATTGTCACCCTAACTTAGCTTACATTCATCCGGTGTCCTCTTGTTCTTTGCCCACCTGGAGAGTGCACACAATTTACCCCTGTCGTTGAAGAGGACCATCAGGTAATGTTTTAGGTCATCTTTGTTGCTTATGATCTGTTCTAACATCGAGCTCTAGTCAACCTGTGAATTCATCTCAAACTCGTACTACTCCTTCTGCTATGGGTCCTCCAGCACCACCTCGCCCCACCTCTTCTGATCGTAGACAATGATCGTTACTGCCCTAGTAGCGTAATGTTTCACTGCCGTGATCATGCCTATGTCAGAAAATATGTATTTTTGCATTTATTTTTCCTATTCTGAGTCCAGATGTCCAGAACTGGTTTAGAAAAGTGCGTTTTGATCCCATATACTGTCATTTTGTCCTAAATCTTTCAGATAGGTATTAGGAGCTTTGAGCGATCTTCAACACCTCGAGCTGGTTTGAATTCCAACAACCAAGAAAAACACCGAGCTCGAGTCTCAACCATCTGTATGTCTTTTGCTCAATCCCACCGTTCTGATTAACATGTCGACCTCTGAACAGAGGGATACTGCAGATCCATCAGCGCCTGCCGCCTCAACCACTGGTCAATTCGAGTCAACCCCAATAAGAAAGAAGTTGACAGCGGACACCCAAGTTCCAGCACCAACAATCATCGACCATTTGTCAGTCGTTCACCGCCAACTTGCCCTAGGCATGAACGGTCGTTGGCTGGGCCCGATGCCCATAGATGAATTCATTCAAGAGTTCCTTCCGTCACCGCCGGACAAGCCCTTACCAACCGTTGTCCATAATAAACTACAGCATGCTGCTTCGGAGCATAGTGAAGCTTCACGCTATGATTCCTTTGTGAGTTACCGCCTCAAAGTTACTACTACTTTGAATAACCTTTTAAAAAGATAGACGCAATTAAGGATTGGATCCCCGATCTACGAGCTATCAACACCAGCCAGAAAGGGGACCAAGACTTGAAGCCAGACATCTGTCTTTATGACAGTAGTGAAGACGTACCCTTGGGTGCTGATTTCGATCGTATTGAACTCTGGATTGAGTTCAAAAGAGGCAGTCAGCACGTTGCATTTCAGGACCCGGGCCCCAAGGAGTCATCAAGCTCAACGATCAAGAGTAGCGCATTCATACCCGAAACCAAGGCTGCACAGGAAACCCGTGGGCAGCTGCTAGATTACGCAGGTGCTCATCATTCCCATCAATTTCGACACTTCTCCTTCTCTATGCTCGTAACGGATGACCACATCCGACTCTTTCGATGGGAACCTGCAGGAGCAATCATCAGTTCAGCGTTTCAATATCGCGAAAACCCTGAAATCCTAGCCCAGATCTTATGGCGATTCAACCACCTCTCAGCAAGGGACCGGGGTCATGATATCTCGGTTCGCCCTGTGGTGCTGCGACCCGATGTTGCCAAGTCTATCAGAGAAAGTCTAGACATCCCAGACACCGAGCAACTCCTGGAGTATCATCTACCTGGGCTGATGAATAGAGGACACGCATATGGCCCTCGACCAAGAAGTGAGAACCGGACCATTATCAGTCGGTGTACTCGGACATTGCCAGTGGTGTGGATTCCAGGCGCGTCACCAGCTATCCAGGGCAGTCGCGCTGAGATGTGCACGCAATGTGGCTTGGTTAGCGACACCTTTCTCCAGGAACCAACAAAACAACACGATAACCAATCCATAAATGACGAGTGGACAGAAAGGCGCATTGTGTACTTGAAGGATACCTGGCGATATCATGGTTCCGGGACTCTAGTTGTTCCGCCAGAACACGAAATTTATCACAAATTGATTAAAGACAAGACGCCTAACATTCCGGAGTTCGTTAGCGGTGGCGACGTGACAGGGGGGTTGACACGAACCCACGCGTTTGTAGATCGGCCATGGCCATGCGTCGAGTCAAGTATATCCATATTTCAGCATTATCGACTTGTACTTGGCACTGTTGGACGTGCACTCACAACCTTCAAGTCTACAAAGGAATTGACAACCACTGTCTTGGATGCGCTCAAAGGTAAGTGAATGTTGTCGTGTACTACATCCGTTTGTTTCTAACTTCAATATAAAGCTCATTCCCATGCATATAAAGTTTCAGGAGTATTGCACCGTGATGTCAGCCCGGGAAATATTATCCAGACAAATAATGGACGAGGTATACTGATTGATTGGGAGTTTGCAAAGGAGGTCAATGCAGTTGGCAATAGACGTCCAGACCGCACGGTGAGTGTCTGACTAAGCTTTTGTGTATATTCATGAGAGTTGTAGGGAACGTGGCAATTCATGTCGATCTACTTGCTCCAGAACGTTGGCAAAATCCACACCTTGGCTGACGATCTCGAGTCATTTTTGCATGTCTTTGGATGGACAATGCTATCGTTTGTGCCTGCCGTCGAAACTTATACACCATCTAAACGTTGCCTCGATCTGGAAGCTTTCGATGAAAGCTACCGTGAGGATGACCTTGATTGCGGCGGGGAGAAGAAAATGCTACGTCTTCTAAAAGATCAATATCCATCATGGCGAGGTTTCAGACCCGAACAGGTGACACCTTTGTTCAATCTTGTTCAATCATTGAGCAAACTATTCAAATCTCGATATTCCTCTCCTCCTAGCGACACAGATCATGGATATCTTGAGTCGTCAGATCAGTTGATCAAGATAATTGAAGAAGCGCTACAGAACCCAGAAAACCACTGGCCTACAGATGATGGCGCTGTAAAACTCCCCATTCAACAAGACCCGGTTTATGCAACACCACGTCAGGAGTTAATCAGGACTAGTCACCACATGGTTGATCTCATAGACTGGGAAAAATCGAAAGGCCTCCCCGCGCAGGTGAAGCGTTCTGCCAGCCTTTCAAGTCAGTCAAGTCCTAGGCCAAGCACTGGCACCAAACGTCGTCGTGAGCGTCTTCCATTCACTGTCCAACCACTTTGACTAACTTTTTGTGAACATTAGGTGCCTCAAGCTCTGAGGATGATAATTGAGTGTCTCGAAGCTACCATTCCCCTTCACTACGTTATCTGCATGACCATCAACTGGTGCTGACATCTCCAATCTTGGTCATTTGATGGGAGAGTATTCATTGGTTTGGGCATCTGCAGGGGGATATGTATCCATGATGACGTTCAAGCATGTATTTTGCATACACATTTTTGTGGGAGTCAGGCATTGAAACAGCTTGGAGCGGGTGAATGAGTCTAGACCTCGGATATGATGATGTCTGCCTAGTTGCCCGACCGTATAGGTGATCGCATGTTATCGATTTACCGGTTGTCAGTGCAAGGGCCATGGTCATTGATGATCGATAATGGATCACTCGCGGGAGCACAACGAATGAGTACTTACCAGAACTCTTGGAGTTTATAGCTGACACTGGCTTTCTAGCGATACTGTGTTCATGCAGCGCAGACCAGAGAAAACTGCCAGTAGTCATGTCATGGAAGGGTAAAATACATGTGTGAAGGATGATCGTCAATTGAACACAGCGCTGACTGTCACCGGATCTCCAGCACCTTCGTACCGATATCCTTCAATGACCTCAACTTGCGTTTGGGAATGAGAATCTCCTCGTCGACGGCGACTCTCCTGTACGTATCCACTGACTTTCTCACAAGCAGTAATGCCCTGAACGGCTGTTCGAGGTGGACGATCAGCCGCAACCCCAGAATATGATCGTCTCGTTTCATCGAACTGGTTTGGGCGAGAAGATCATGGATCCAAGGGTATACAAGCACCACGTCGTCCTGTGCCGTGAATGCTGTACATGCGGCTTTGAACTTGACTTGACCTAGCGCCGCTGCCTGTGCTTGATAGACGATACTTTGACTAGAAGCTGAGACTGTGTCATGCGTAGGGTCGACCTTTATGGGGAATGTGATACATGGGAGGGAAAGCCGTCGATGAATGAAAGCTACTGGGCCGAGTCTGGAAAGGTTTCCGAAAAACGCTGTCACATCCTGTGATGGCAACGAGTCCTGCAATTCTGCTACCCGGGCTTCCATCTCACCCTCTGGAATGAGCGGGGGAGTGTGGGGGGAATAGTAGTAGACCGAGATCTCATCTGGAAGACAACTATGGAACTGCGACGACTTCCCAACCCAGTCTAGCACTGCTCTGACGTCACGTTCCCGGTGCATAATCTCTTGCAAGAGAAGCCCCAGCGGAACCTTGGGATCAGGATGCTCAGCATCGGGGATCAAGTCGCTACTGAAGATCCCGATCAAGGCATGTGCGATATCGACTTCCTTTGTGGCTTTTCGAATTGACGCCAGACGGAGCTTGGAACGGATGTTCAGCGATTTGGGAGAGAAATCGACGAGTGTTTCGTGGGGAATGTCGATAGCCTTTGCCAACTCCTGCATGATGTCAGGTGACTCCTTGTGGTTGGGCCGAGTGTCTCCCCGATAGAGCGTCCAATCCCTGTTGTAAAAGCGAATGGACTTGGGTGAGAGAAGCTCTTGGAGTGTCCAGGCCCGTGTCATCCATCGATTACTTCTGAGGGTGGTGGATCCTTCGGTGAGGAGCACGATAGTAATAGCTGAATCTTTGTACCAGTTGTACATAGAGCGTAACGACCTCTGGAAATCAGTTACATTTGACTTGTCAATGCAACAGGTGTCGCTCCACGCCCATAGGTAGCTTTCGGGGTCATCCCGAACTGTCTCACAGAAACGACGAAGTTTGAGCCTCAGCGAATGTGGATTGGGTTCATAGACGGATTTCCCAGCGAGATCTTGAAACGTGGGTTCTTCCCCTTCCCAAGTATGCGAAAACATAACGTAGCGGAAATATCTTGCTACCACCTTTTTGATGCGATTGGTGTCCAGCTTCGTGGACATGGACGAGAGAAGCTCGTGGAAGACGGGGTCTTCTTTGAATACGCGAACACGCTCGTTGGCATCGCAGAGCTTTCCAGTTCCGACACAGATGAGTATGAGAGGAGATATTTCGCGGATGGCGCCGATTTGCTCATCAATTTGTCTGATCATCTCAGCGTAATTCATACGCAATCCTTCGCAACCTGGTCAACACCTAGCTTTCAGTATGGGTGCCGAAGAGACTTACGGTGGCTACCTGAACCAGTAGACTCTTCCATCTTCGTAATCTCGTTCAATGTCTTAGCTGCCTCTTGGCCATGACCAAGAGTGTACAATGCCACGTAACGTCTCTCATACCCCCATGGGCACAATTTATCTATCTCGATTGCCTGCGAACGTAGTGCATTCAGGATTATCTGATGAGGATGCGACAAATAAAATTTTTACCTTGTCCGCATCCTTCAAAGCATCATCCCAGAGCTCTTTAAATGCTCTCGCGTCACTCCGCTTGACGAGAAGACGGGCAGAACCAGGCAGGTAGCGAGCCATTGAGGCTAAATCCTTCGTGATTGTTTCATCTTCCACGTCGTTGGCCACTTCTATTGCTGAAAGGCATTTCTTTGCGAATTCTAGGACATACCACTGAGTACAGGGCGCAAACGAGCCCCATCCAAACTCACCCGATCCACAATCACTAGCTTGGGAGTCTGGGAAAAGTTCCAGTGACTTAGAGTACCAGGTTATGGCATCGTCAAACCTCCTGTGGCGCATGGATTCGTCGCCTAACTTCTCTAAAATTTGGGGATGGTTGTCAAACAAGGAGTAGTCAGTTTTGAGGTCCAATCACTGACCACAAAGCCAACCAAGGTCTGCCCTCCTAGATTCATTCTCTTCATCGTGGCGATCCTTTGTCGCTCGGAGAAAATGTTCCACTTCCTGAGTACGTCCGGATGCAAACAGGGCTTGACACGTCAGCTGCTGAACCATGCATTCTAGGTCATAGATATTCCAACCAAATATCTTCCAAAGGTGTGTCATTATTGAACATTAAGCTCACATGGATGCGTCGTACCAGTTGTATTATCTCTGCTTCTGGAATATGGTGAGACGGGCCAAGATCAGGCACGTTGGTTAAAAGTCGTAGAGCCTCATC
>JBBPJQ010000502.1:0-22618 GCA_038088795.1 Boletus rex-veris
AGTCCGAAGAATCGGACAATGAGTCATCATTAATGCCAAGTGGGTCTCCCTTAGTGGAGCTCGGCAGGGGCTTCACACCTGTGCTTAATTCACTTTCAAACTCCGATATCCAAATCCCGGAAGAAGCATGCGTACGTAGCACAAATCTGCAGAAGGAGATCTGTATGACCATTCGAGTCGCTCCCTCTCGCACCAAGAATTTCATCACCGCAGAAGCTCTGCTCAATAGTGGAGCAAATGTCATATTCATAGATTGCGCTTGGGCTCAGAGACATCAGTTACCCCTGACGCCACTTCGCAACCCCATTCCCGTATTTAATGTCGACAGAACAAAGAATTCCGCTGGAAACATCACACACTCCGCAGAAGTTGTTATCGATTACCAAGGACACAGAGAACGTGTCACAGCCGAAATCACAGATCTCAGCAAGAATCAGATGATCCTAGGCTTCTCCTGGTTGAAGAAGCATAACCCTAATATAGACTGGACCAAAGGCACGGTCGAAATGACGCGATGCCCACGTTCATGCTCCTTCCTTCAGGATAAGGAATCATTCTTACGACATGCTGATAAAGAAGAAGAAGAAAATGCATATCTCGCTTATGCAGTACGCGCGGCTTTAGATAAGCCTACCCCTAAGAAAGAATCAGCAGAAGAACTCATGCCAAAAGAGTTCCACAAATATTTAAAAGTATTTCACAAAGGAGAATTGGAGCGCATGCCGATACAGAAACCATGGGATCACGCCATCGATATGAAAGACACGTTCACCCCAAAGAAAGGACGTCTCATTCCCGTGTCTGTCACAGAACAACAGGAAGTTTCCGAATTCATTGATGACCAGCTCAAAAAGGGATATATTAGACCCTCTAAATCTCCACAAACATCACCTGTGTTCTTTGTTCCAAAGAAGGATGGACATAAACGTATGGTACAGGATTACCGTTATCTAAATGAACACACAGTCAAAAACAACTATCCATTACCCCTAATCTCGCAATTGGTCGATAAACTAAAAGGGGCTACCTTATTCACAAAAATGGATCTCAGATGGGGATACAATAACGTACGCATCAACAGGCAGTATTGTAATAATGAATATTCAATGTCCCTACAGTTGTCGAGAATAGTGTGGAACTTCAAACCTGACAGCTGTCGACTGGCGAGACTGAAACTTCAACTGAATGTTCACTGCAAGTGTCAAGCAAGGAGCACTCACAGCGTGAACATTCAGTAATCCCTACCACTTTGGTTGACTGGATGGGGGCTGTTATGAACTGAATGTTCATTGAACATTCAGTGCCACGTGTTTGTCAGGAACACATGACACACTCCTGGCCTGAACAATCAGTGACCTAGCAGCAATCATCAATTGGGGCTGTCGTGACCCGAATGTTCATTGGAACTTCGGCCCGAATCTGTTGTCAGGAATGCAGGCACACTACCACCCAATATTCATTGAACATTCATTTAATCCAACCCGTTTCGGTGAGTGGGGTAGTTGCATCCTGAATATCCTGATCCTCAGCTTATCTGTTTCATTGTGCACACTACAGTATGGTCTGAACATTCATGAGCCTTCGGGGGCCCCACAGCTTCGTCGGGCATGCGGGTGGTGTTTGTTCATGGTCATTCCCCAAGTCGTACTACTAACACAGTTAGGCTTGTATAATTAATGAATGTTCAGTAACTTGATTCATTGAGCAGGCTGTCGCATCCTGAATGTTTAGTGAACCTTCACCTCCATATTTAGTAGTGCGCGCAGGTCACGCACCTGAACATTCAGCGGAAATGGTCTTGTTGATGTGTGCATGGGCTAGCCAAGGGAATCAGTGAACCTTCAGTGGGCTGTTCCTTTGGTCTAGCGTGTGGGGTGTGAACGTTCACTGAATATTCAACCAAGCGGCGTGCAGGGACCACCTGGGATTCTGCACGTTTTGCTGAATCTTCAGTGATTTTATCTGTTGCATCGAGCATACAGGCTGCAGGTTAGGCTTTCAGCTAAGTATTTAGCATCCAAGTGGGGTATCACCTGTTGACAGTCTCCCTGTCTTGCCGAATGAGAGGGTTGTGGGCCAGAACCAGTGATTCTATTTCATCGAGCACGTGTGAGTTACGTGGCATGCTGGCGGCGTCGACTGAACCTTCACTGAACCTTCAGTAGTTACACTGTTGTCAAGCATGTGGGTATGAACGTTCACAGGTAAGCGTGTGGGTTGTGGGTTGTGGGCTGAACGTTCAGTACTCAGTTGGCGCCTGGCGCCTCATTCCCTCATGCACGCATGGTCACTATTTGGCTCTGTTTGTACCCCCATCTTGTCTTACTTATAGCAGCATTCGTTCCCGCATCTTCTCACTCTGGTTTCACCCACCATTCAATCCACTCCTCATATTGGTTCCCCTTTTCAGATCATGATGGATATACCCTATGTGCCCTGTTCCCTGTGTTTTCCGAATCAGCACGTGCAACTCGAAAAAATGGGAATGAGTTCCTCTGAAGGTAATGTTCTTTCTACGCTGGACATTTGTTATGTTCTTACTGAAGATGATCCTTAAGGATATACCATGTCGGACCAGCCTCTTGAAGAAAGCTCAGCTGTCGACTCATAATTTACGGGTGTGTTTTCGTGCAGCACATGTATGTTGAACGGAGCGAATATTGATTACACCATCATCCCTTGCACAAGAGTTCGCACTTGTGCACCCCCCACTCTTACGTTGTTCGATGTGGTTTCTGGGCTTTTTACTTGTGGGCAGATTGATGTCATGGAGGGACGTCCGCTGATGTGACATGTCCTCTGTCCCTTGTTGAGGTGATTAAGTCAGTTTATCCTATGCAGATATGTTGTTACATGATAGTCTTCGGTGTATCTTGTACGGACAACAAGTCCTGCTGTTTGTTAGGGATGGTTTGCAGCGTTCCTACCTAATTGTCCGTTGTTTACGTTTTAATATGAAATGCATGCATCGGTGGTCTTTTGTCAGTTATGTCGAGGATGTAGCTTATTGTAAGTGTGAATGTTCACTGAACATTCATTATCAATCGAGCATGCAGTGTGTGGAGTTCATTCGTTTGGATCCTTCTCGATGATGCAGGATATCACCAACCGTCCATGGGCGCACTAGCATTTCTATCCATCGTTATATATGATCATTTACTAGTCAGTAGTTCGATAGGTTCACCTCTATAATCCCACAGGAGATACTTGTACTTGTACACATGTTATTCCACGCATATACTACCCAATCATTGTTCTAAGCTCCGATTGCATTTGCTTCCTCAGCTCGTTTGGATGCGACACGTACCCGCTTTCCCCGGCCAGAGTCTGCATCCAAGGAGTTGTTCTTGTCAATGGAACCTACCCTCTTGTGTGCTGAAGATGACTCTTCGCCAAATCTGGGCCCAGCTTGTGGGCTGATTGTGCTTGATAAGCAAGTTGGCAGAGCTGAGTGATGGGTCATCAGTTCGTCGCCCCATCCATCCCTGGTGATGTTATTGGCGAGCACATTCATGGCGAATGATGCTGCTAGCGTCATTGAGGTGCTGACAGTGGGATGGGATACCATCGATATCTGGTGTGGGGATGATGCTATGGTGTTGTCTCCAGCTCGCTCATTCAAGGATAGAGCATGATTCACTTGGGGGTCAGGTACTTGTGTAGCACCTGGATTCAAATCCCAGTTCGAAAACTGAGCAAGCACAGGACCTGGAACACCAATGGAAGGGGGGAAAGGGATGCTGTAATCGCTTGGTAGATTGGTAAATGAGGGAGTTGTGTCGGGCCAAATGAACGGTGATACAGTGGACGGATTGGAGATAGCGTCGCCTGGAAGTGGTTCATAGAGTTCCTCGAAGTGAAATGGCATGTCCGGTGTGAGGTGCCATGGCGATGGCTGGACTTCGTGAGCGGTAGGATGTGACAAAGTCAACCCACAAGAACTTGAAGGGAGCGATGCAGAGTCCTCGGATGCCGGCAAGTCCGAATCCAGTCGGCCCTGTACCAATGAAGGTCCAGGCAGGAGTGAGGTCAGGCACATGGTGTGTGAAGGTTCACTAGTGCTGGTATTCAGGACACCTAAGGCTCGGGAGCATAAATCTGGTTGTGACTCCAATACCACCGGTGTGCCCATGCGTGAAGGTTCAGTGCTGGGAACTGCTGTCGCTGTGCCAGATTGCTCAGGATTTGATGCTGGTGTCAAAGCGCCTGAATGTTCAGCACCTGGCACTGGAGTAACGGTGTGTGAATTGTCAGCAGGTGTTACAGACAAGCTAGGAGCAGGAGTGACGGCACGTGAAGAGTTGATCTTTGGCGCATCACCATCGGGAGCGGTGGCTGGATTAATCATCAGTGATGTGTTGGAATGGTAGGAATTGGAGATAAAGCTCACGGTAGAGTCGCGTAAGGAACTTATGGTACGGTTTCATCACCTTTTCATCAAAATCTACATAGCAATCTCCAAAGTTCCCCCCGACATCTGTTTCACTGAGATGGATGCTTTCCTATGGATGAGAAAAGGAAGTATACTGATCACAAGCAAACCACACACCACCCCGAATGCAAGCTTCCACCTGAATCCGGATCAGGCCCCCCAAAGAGCAGTGTGAACGACCATTGGGTGCCTTTCTGCACTTTCTGGAGTGCATTAATGAGCAACATTGGAGCATGTCGAATCGTGCTGTGTTACCATTTGAGTCTAAGGTGAATGTTTATTTCAACAAGTGACGGTGAGTACAACTTACGCTGCGATCTGGTCCACCGTTGGGTTTTCCCGCTCTTCCAGTTCTTTCTCCCTCTCCTCCTTGCGTCATTTACACTCTTCCATCACAGTCTGCGCCTTCTCCGGTTCGTTCGCTTGCATGCTTTGCCATGCCATGATCGTCGCCTTTCGGATGACATCGACAGGTGTTTTCTCATCCTCTGTTTCGACTAAATGCTTTACATGAGATTTGTAGTACAACTTTGAAAAGACCTCGAGAGATGACAAGTGCCGCCTCTCCTGCTCGTCCACGAGGAGGTCTGGAAGCTTGCTTGAGCCTGCTACAACAGGCTTTTTCGGCCGGGAGTGTACTCGCATCCAATTGGTGAGTTTCTGATGAAATCAACCAAATTTCCGAGATTGACGATAGGCGGTCATTAGTAGCTCATGTTTTTGCGATCCTTGATTGCAGCCGTAATCTGTTCTTGTTGCTCAGGGGTTACTTTGGCCTCTGGAATGCCAGGCAACAACCATTCACACTCGGGCCATTTCACAGCGAATGCTTTGAAGAATGGATTCCAGAATGACGTATAGTTTCTGCTTGGCATGAGAGGTAAGTAGTATTTCTGTTGGTACTCAATAAGCCATGCTTGTTGTTCTTTTGTAGCCCAAGAGTGAGCCGGCATTTCGGTGATGAGAATGAGGTATGTCAAAAAGCAGCAGAGGGCGTTTGTGGGACTGTCGTTGACTCTAAGCTCTTCCGACATTTTTATACAGTTACGTTGCTAGTAACATTGAACCTGAGATCAGTAGCCAAACTGGAATAGTTTGCCAGACGATGATCTATAATGCTAGCTGCATGTGACACATATGTTCCTCATCTGTGTATGTACATGCATAGGAAATTTATTTGTGGTGAAGATAGCACAGTGGACGACTCAATACAGATTAATCACACATAGAAAGTGATCATAATATATGATCTACTGGTACAAAGTCTCTACTCCTTTGCGATTGGCTGCAGCTTCAAACAAGCGAACTGCATCATCAACAGAATCTGCCTTGCAATGGACTGATCTTTTGATGCCACTAACATAGCTGGCGGCCTCAGTCCTATTCCAACACTTAGATAAATATGCACAAAACAAGTAGAACTACATACCATGTTTCAAAGACACCAATTGTTGTGCCCTTGGTGACACAATAGAATGGTGGCCTTACCGACGTGTTTGGACTGGGAACCGGGAATGTCACACCACGGTAAGTATGTCTCCATGTTCTACCAGTGCGGTTTGAAGGCGGCTGGAGTATAGATTGCAGGGGTCGTGGAGGCTGCGGCATGATCAGCAGTTGTGGGGTAGATACTACCGATAACGTTGCATCCGATGATGCGGACTTGGACTCAGAAGGTGCGCATAAACGCGTTCCGGACATGGAACGAGCACTCCCAGTTTGCAGGATGAGCAGAGATGGTGGCGCAGGTCCACGGGAAGACAGGCTAGCACTCGTAGCCACGCCGCTAGATGTGCTACAAGTACTTGTGATAGTCTCACTGCTATCTAGTTGAGTTTCAATCGATACATGCGTGCAACGACTAGAACTGCACAATCATTACCGGAATGTGAAGCCGTTGAACGCAAAGTCCTGGCTTCATCTTCGATTGCAGATAACAAGCTATGTCCATCATCGAGTTGGATCTCTTCCAGAAGAGCAATGATCCGCGCTTCAAATGTAATCAAAAGGGGTGACATTTCCATAGAAGACTCAGGCTCACCAAGCTGTGCACTTGTCTCCAGCCTCCTGGATGTCGAATTGCGGCTATGTGGAGATTCCAACATGATGAAGGGTCGGAACAATACGGACAATTAAAGAATGAAGAGTGAAGGTTCACTGGCAGCGACCTGCTGAACCTTTATATGCGACAGCCCCATTCTATCGTCCGGGAGGTATTGAGATTCAAGAGTAATGAAATGCGAGATCCCCACCATTCTGGATAGGGAGTCATGTCATGCTGCAACTGCAGTTTGACTTTCATTGCCATCAACAAGGAGGCTAAGTCATGAACGGCATCGTTCTTCAAATAGATGCCATTTGCCAGAGATTTTGTGGTCGCTGCATGCCGCATCAAGTCAAACTGAGCATTTTTGGTAGGACTATTTTTCGGATGACTGTAAGGCACTGATGGTGTTCTATTGCCTCCACATTTTGCACATTTTGTGGCATGCCTTACCCTATAATATGCTCGTTTCAGGCAAGGTGAATGTTGCAAGGTACGCACCATACTCGAGACTACTCAAACAATTTTTTTCAGGTGAGGTGAGGGTCGCAACTTGGTACTCACCGTGTTTGAGACCACTTGAGACCACTTGACTGATCATTTCAGGCAAGGTTGAAGTTGCTAGGTACGCACTGTGTTCGAGACTGCTCGAGATTGCTCAAACAAATTTTTTCAGGTAAGGTGAGGGTCGCAGCTTGGTACTCACTGTGTTTGAGACTGCTCGAGACCGCTTGACCAATAATTTCAGGCAAGGTCGAAGTCGCTAGGTACGCACCATGTTCGAGACTGCTCAAGCTCCAAACAATTTTTTTTCAGGTGAGGTGAGGGTCACAGGGTACACACCGTGTTTGAGACCATTCGAGACTGCTTGGCCATTTGATTATATGGTCTCCTTGGATTGTCCCGTCAGTAGAACTCACCTCTCTGCTGTCTTGCTGGCCTGGCACCTTTTCGCTCCAGTATTGACAAAGCTCAGAGTTACGTAATCGGTGTTCATCTTCTTTGCTGCGCAGCCTCCTGTGATGGTCAAACCACAACGCAAACCCAAATGAAACACCAGGTTCCAACCATTTATTCCATCAGAGCCAAAAAATCCAACACGTCACGTCACCCACACAAACTACCGTGTTCGCGATGGGAGTATCTCCTTGAAAAACAGAGTCACAGTGTTGGCATGTGAAGACGAAGCTCCCAGTCCCACCCCTGAGACAACTCACGACACCATCATGACGCATGGTGCCGATGCTTGGAACGTGTTCCATGATGCAGAATCATTCACTACAACGGCAGAACAGGATGTGAGCATGCAAGTACATGCTAACTCACTGGATGCGGCACCATCAGCCCAGCGCAAGCGCTATACAAGCGTAGGTTCAAAGTACACTCAACGCTGATTATACTGACTCCTCTTATAAGGACAACCCTTTGCTTGCATGGATCAAGCATCAGGGTACATTCCTCGAAGAACTCTTACATTTGGAGGGTCGAGGAGGTGAACGATCATGTCGTTGGTGTGGTTGGGTCGATAACCTTTACAGGTGCTCTGACTGTGGCACTGCGAATCTATTCTGTGAAGGATGTACCATCTTGAACCACCGTCTCAATCCGCTTCATTTGATCAAGGTGAGCAGCAGTTATGTTTTCACGATACACAGCCAATCTTATGTGAACAGAAGTGGAATGGAGCTTTTTTCAAACATGATTCACTCGTTAGTCTCGGTCTTCAGATTCAACTCGGACATAATGCAAACGAAAGCTGCCGTCTCCCAGTCAAAAAGGACAACTTCATCACGATTGATAGTCACGGCATACATACAGTTGCAGTTGACTTTTGTGGATGCGAGACAGCCCAGACTCCAGTTCGGCAATTACTTCATTTTCGTTGGTTTCCCACTACGGTATCTGAGCCCTCAACAGCAGCAACGTTTCGTGTGCTCGAGCAATTCCAACTCTTGTCTTTCAAGTCAAAGGTTTCTGCATACGAATTTTATCATTCGATTGCCCACAGAAGTGATAACACTGGGGTCTATGCGCTGAAGGTAAGTACTATTAATTGTATCTGTATGGCATCATCTGATGTTCCTTTCACAGGACTGCTACGTACAATTTCTATGGATCGTTCGTGAATGGCGACACCTCAAACTATTAAAGCGCACAGGTCGGCCATACAATTGCTCAGGGGATGCGATGACGGCACCAGGATCGTGTGCCATTGTATGTCCGGCATGCCCTCAACCTGGCCGGAATATGTCCAATGATCTGTCTCAGGTTGCCCCAGATAAGAGGTAGTTTTTTGTTCTTGATGGTGACAAATGGTACTCATGCTCTAGTCCACTCCCCTGCAGTTGGTTGTATGCTCTATTTGTATCAGTTGACGCCGACTTTCGCATGAAACACAAGGATGTATCAAGTGATGTGGCTGACCCTGGACTCAATGACGGTTGTGCGTACTTTGTCAAAGAGGAAGATTACAAGATTCATATTAGCAATCGTAAAGACGAAGTTCAAGAGGTATTGTCATTCATTTCTCACAGCTCTATCGCTAATGACCCATCAGAAAAGTGATTGTACTGGCCACACGGCCGTGAATCTTGCCGACATGAAGCCTTCCCGAGGTCTAGCAGCGACAGGCATCGGAGTGGTTGATTATGCACACCATGGATTCAAATTACCGAATGCTGTAGGAGACCTGCAGAAGGGTGAGAGGTGAGTCTGGCATTCTGCAGAAGTGTGGTGCTAACAACATCCCAGATATATCAATATGGACTATCTTTTTTTCTCTGTCCTCAGCAAGACTCCTGCACGGAAGATATTCGTCTCATATGATATTGCTTGCCAATGGAACAAGAAGCTATGGACACGTATGGACACGCTTCTACCAAGCATGCACATCGACCGTGCAAGCAAGGATCTTGAGTTCGTTGTTCCGAAATTTCACCTTAATGCCCACAAGCTTGCGTGTCAGATTTTGTACTCACTCAATCTCCTGCCAGGAGTTGGATGAACTGATGGTGAGGGAGTCGAACGTGGATGGGCTAACATCAACCCGGCTGCTAGTAGCACAAAGCAGATGGGTCCAGGATCTCGGCGCAACATACTTGATGACTACTTCGGTGACTGGAACTGGAAGAAGCTAACCAGATTGGGTGAGTACTATGTATTGTCTAATCCGTTGCCCCCAATGCTTCCATCTCCGTGTCAGGTACCTTGCTGTCGAAGAAGATGAAGGAGGCGATGAAGGAATGTACTATCCATCAAGCGGCACTAACAGAGCTTGAGTCCAGCATCCCAACCGAGCGGCTCTCTGTCTGGAAGTCCGAGGTAATGGCCTGGGAGGCAGATCAAGGACAACCAAACCCTTACGCTGCGCGGGTTGAAGGTAATGTGACGATTAATGTCTTGTCAGTAGATCAACTCAGTCTCGACAACCCAGCACCTACGACTGCCAAAGTAAGCCTTCAACTAGCACAGGCGGAGGCAGCAGAGCAAAAGGCGGGGGTTAGCAGCGCTCTACATTCAGATGTGTCTGTGACGCAGCTTGTCATTTTGGGGCTAGACTTGGAGGAACAACAGTACGCGTTTATTAATATCCTGAGATCTGCTGCACATGTTTTATTTTCTCAGACGAAGACTTGCAACTGAAGCATCCAAGCTAGGCTCCGATGCAACCGACAGTCAATGAGCAAAGATCCAACACAACAAGAATGGGCTTCAACGGAAAATCAGTAATTGGTGCACCATCCAATTACTATACATGCCTGGGGTCTCATGGGTACAGGCCAGTGAGGACGACCCGGACGACATCACAAAGGTCAAGCTATGGTTGCCATCCCAAGTCCCATGCACCACAATGGTCGACTCACGTCTATATCAATACGAGGTCAAGTTACGCCATGCACAAGCTCTAGATACCCTCGAGGAGATTCGAAAATACATTTGGTTGCGCGCATATTTATTAACCTTCAATCGTAGCAACATTCGTGGCCAGGGGGCAAATACAAGGGCATGCAACACGTTGAATGGTATCGAGGGGAAAATCCAAACGTGCTCTGCAAGGTACTGGGTTGCACGGGCAGCCGTCGGTTTGCTTGCAGGAGTTCTAGGAATCATCGACTGGGAGAAGATTTTTCGACCACTCAAAGACGACGATTTGCGAGCCGCCGAGGACCCCTCAGCTTCTTTGACGATTGCATCAGAGGGTCAATGCCAATTGTCCTGGATATATACTGCGATTGGAGCATCGGAGTCTGAGGACTCAGAGATGCAAGACTGTATGTAGATCTATTTTCAAATTTCGTCGAGCTCACCGTCATCACAGCACTACGGATTGAATGGTGTAGATCACGAGCTCGCTACATGAGGTGGGCTGAAGAGATCAGCCTCCTCACTGAAGAGATGACTAGAACTCTCAGGTACTTGCAGTGGCACGCGAGTTGGTGGAGGGATCATGCAGCTCTGTGGTGTCAGACGGATGCAGTTGATGAAGGATTCCAGGCATATACGAACCGCCAGGCAGGGGGACGGTTGTGTCTCTGTACTCACTTCCAG
Organism: Boletus rex-veris; assembly: GCA_038088795.1. Lineage (NCBI taxonomy): Eukaryota > Fungi > Basidiomycota > Agaricomycetes > Boletales > Boletaceae > Boletus > Boletus rex-veris. Next base: position 11,025 of record JBBPJQ010000502.1, read on the forward strand.
GCACTATGGGCTGAATTTAACTCCCCTGCGACTAATTATGAGGCGACTCCATCTGTTTAACTCGACCTTAATATCTACTGTGGCTTCTAAATGAAGTAAGGTACAAAGAACAGGGTTACTTGTCGCTACACGATCTGCAAGGCACAGAATATTGTCTACAAGTACCACAGCACTGAATGTTCGGTGCCATGAACATTCAGTACCTGGCCCGGACATGACCACCGTAGTACCGGATGCACCTTCGACAAATGAACATTCAAATATTCAACCTTCAACGTTCACTGGCGGCGCATTCAGTACCAGACACGTGACACTGCCTCAACAATGAATATTCACTGGCACAGTCAGTACTGGACACGGGACTCACGACGACTCGGATGAATGTTCAGTGGTGGCGGGCTGAACATTCAGCGATGTGGGCGACAACTACCGTGATGAACATTTACCACTGAATGTTCAGTGGTGACACGGGATGCACTCACGATGAACATTAAACGCTGAACAGCGGCAGTGAGGTCAGTCCTGGATGTGGGTGATACCCTCGGTACTGAACCTTCAGTTAGTGGCAGTATGGTCAGTACCGTGACTGGGCATGGGCAACATCCACCATGATGAACTTCGACGTGTTCAGCACTGCCAGTGGATGTAGGTAACACCCATAATTGTGACAATGAACATCGACACCCAGCCGTCAACGATGAACGCTTGCCGGTGGTGGCAGCAGCGCAGTCAGTACCAGATGCGGACGATACCTCAATGCTGAACGGCAGCACTGAACATTCAATGGGGGTGGGATCCGGCGGCGCAGTCATGCGGACAATACCTCAATCATGCTAAATGTTCAGGTGCTGAACATTCAATAGCGGCGGGATCCAGCGGCAGCACAGTCATGCGAACGATGCCTCAATGCTGAACATTCAATGGCGGCGGGATCCGGCGGCGCAGTCATGTGGACGATACCTCAATCATGCTGAACGTTCAGGTGCTGAACATTCAATAGCGGCAGGATCCAGCAGCGGCACAGTCATGCGGACGATGCCTCAATGCTGAACATTCAATGGCGGCGGGATCCAGCAGTGGCGCAGTCATGCGGACGATACCTCAATGCTGAACATTCAATGGTGGCAGGATCCGGCGGGGTCTAGCAACTCGGACACCTTCAATGCTCGGTGGCAGCAGTAATGCTGAATGTTCAGCATGGCATTCCTGGTGGCGGCGTGGTCAGTGGTCACCACGATGAACATTTAGCAGTGTCGCAATCGAAGTTCCACTGGTTTGCGACAATCGTCGAGTTTGAATATTCAATATTACAGGTAGAGGTGGCATCAAAGACGGTGACGAATGGAAGGCGGCTTTCATGTGCTTCCGAGGAGCATTTGAACCCCTCGTCATGTACTTTGGGCTATGCAACTCCCCTGGAACGTTCCAAGCCATGATGAACAAGATCTTCGCAGATATGGACAACTGCATTGTCGTATATATTGATGACCTAATGATATTCACCAAAACAGATGATCGTGCCATGCACAACAAGATCATTCTGGAAGTACTCCGACGCCTCGAGGAAAATGATTTATTCATAAAGCCAGAAAAATGCACATTCCACGCCTCAGAAGTAGAATTCCTCAGGATGATCGTGGGAAAAGATGGAATAAAAATGGACGAAACAAAGGTTCAAGCCATTCTGGAATGGCCTACACCCAAAACCGTCCGAGGAGTTAGAAGCTTCTTGGGACTAGTGAATTTCTATTGAAGGTTTATCAAAAATTACGCAAAGGTGGCCAGACCACTTAATGACTTGACGAAAAAGGAAAACCCCTTCAATTGGAAACAGGAACAACAGGAGGCATTTGACACGCTGAAGCAGCACTTTACCACAGCCCCTGTTCTCGCATTCCCTGATGATGACGCTCAATTCCGCTTAGAATGCGACACTTCTGATTACACAACAGGAGCAGTACTATCTATTCAGAAAGATGACAAATGGCACCCCGTGGCCTATTCATCACACTCCATGTCCCTGCAGGAACAGAATTACCCTATCACCGATAAAGAAATGCTCAGTGTGATCCGTTCACTTGAGATATGGCGCCACTATCTAGAAGGCGCAAGACACAAATTTGAAATCTGGAATGATCATGCGAATTTGCAATTCTACATGACACGTCAGGACCTCAACAGGAGGCAAGCACATTGGGCGCAATACTTATCATGCTTCAATTTCAAATGGTTACATAAGCCAGGAGCTTCTATGGGAAAAGCCGATGCTCTCTCTCGAAGAGAAGATCACACAGTCGGTCTAGAAGAAGACAATAAAGGAGTATTAGTTATATCCCCAGAGAAGATTAGAGCACACCACGTTCTGCTCTCCGATGAAGGGGACACTATTAAAAACTGCATTTCCAATGCAATCACGTGTTTCACTGAAGAAGATCTCATTGCCTTATGTAAAGATTGGAAAGTTTGTGCCGAGGATGACAGATTCCTTTACAACACACTCCACAGGCTATACATGCCTGATGATGACGATTTACGCATGGAAGTCGTGTGCTTGCACCATGACACCCCTATGGCCGGACATGCCGGCTCAGACAAGACACTAGATCTGCTGTAGCACAGCTATTGGTGGCCAGGATTGGCTACATTTGTTAAAAGTTATATCGCTAGATGCAATCGATGCCAACGGTTTAAAGGGACTAATCAGGCACAGGCTGGTCTGTTACAGCCACTTCCCATATCTGATCACCCTTGGGAACACATCTCGGCGGATTTCACCACGGATCTCCCCCTATCCCAAGGTTGTGATTCCATTCTGGTAGTAGTTGACAGGTTCTACAAGGAGGTCGAACTGATCCCCTGTACAAAGAAGACCATGGCACTCGATATGGCTAAATTATATCTAGATCACATCTGGAAGCACCACGGCCTTCCATCCACTATCATTTCTGATAGAGGCCTGCAGTTCGCCAGCACAGTCATGGCTGACATATGCCGCTCTCTTGGTATTACACCTAAATTATCCACATCATTTCACCCACAAACAGACGGGCAGACAGAATGCATGAATCGTGAAGTCCAGCAGTTTCTCCACCTCTTCACATCGGAAAAACAAGATCAATGGGCCGCTTGGTTACCCATCACCCAGTTCTCCATGAATTCCAAGAAGGCCACTGCAACGGGAAAGTCCCCTTTCGCAGTTACATGGTCATATGAGCCCCACATGGGCATTGAATCACGCAACTCTAAGGCACCGGCTGCCACTGAGTTTACCGACTGCATGGCTGACACATTGGACCAAGTCAAAAGTAATTTATCTGCAGCTCAGGACTGCATGAAGCGTAATGCAGATCGCCACAGATCTGACTCCCCGGAATATGCCGTCAGAGATCAAGTATGGCTGTCCACGTCTAACTTGCGTCTCACACGTGCATCACGTAAATTAACCGAGCGATGGCTTGGCCCTTATACGATAACAGACCTCATGGGTCCCAATGCTGTGAAGCTCAGGCTGCCCTCTACAATGAGGATCCACCCTGTTGTTAATGTGTCACGGATCAAGCCGTACAAGGATAGATTGCCTGGTCAATCCACCTTTCAGCCTGGACCGGTTCTGGTAACCGAGGATCGGGATGACGAGTATGAAGTGGACTATATCATTGACTCACGCTACAAATGCCGTCGCCTCGAGTTTCTCGTCCACTGGAAGGGCTATGACGATATAGATCAGACATGGAAGCCTGCGGCTAATCTCATGCATGCTAAAGATGTCATCCGGGACTTTCACAAGAGTCACCCTTCTGCACCATGTACCTTATCTATGATGCCTGAGGCGTTTTCTTCCTTATTCAGGAGTTGTGAGAACTTCACCACGATGAATCCACGCTGTTACGACTTGTCTTTTCTTTCTCCTTTGTCTCTCACTTGTACTCTTATGTTCAATCCTCACCTAGGACTTTCTTTTCTTTTCGTCGCTGACTCACCCACATTCCATAAGAGCTTATCTCTTATCTCTTATCTCTTATCTCACTTGCTTCGTCAGCGACTGACTTCCCCCACGTTCTATTACTTTCTATGCCTGCCCTTAACCGATGTACTGAGGTATATAAACCCTCGCTATCAATACCTTGTACTTTAGCTTAGATCTCCTTGAATCTACCTTGACCTTGTTCTAAGACTCCTTCGAGCATCCACCTCGTCGCCTTTGAACCTTGAACCCTTGAACCCTTGAACCTTTGAACCAGTCGCTCCCACTGTTGAGTGGAGTGTCTTCCTCGGACTTCGTGCTACCATTAAGTGCATGCTTTACCTTGAACCTCTTCGAACCCTCTTCAAGGCTACACTCATCCCTATCCGGGCCAAGCATAACACACGCTGTCTCCCCTTTGATCGCCTGGAAGTCAATCTCTAGGACGGGGAACCACATGTATATAAAGGCAGCACATTCATCCTGTTTTACCCATCAACTCACACTCCCCATACACCATAACCATGTCGCTTTCGCTTCTCTTCATCAATTGGGCCATCGAACTCTATTTCTACTATTATCTTTACACCCTTACACCCTCCTATAACGCTATTCTCTCACTTCTCTTTTCTGATTATGATTTTACCTCCTTTCATCTTCTTTATCTTTTATTTCAATCTCTCTTCATTCCTACCCGCTTGAGATATGTCACCCCTCTGCCAGGTCTCCTCCCTCGCCGCTTAACCCCTTTTGATGAAGGGTACTGGATGAGACGTCTGCATGTTCCCCACATGGAGTCTTCACGGTCACACAGACTGCTTACCTCCACCATCCCATTGTCCTCATCATCATCATTGGATCAGGATCCACCCCCATCTAATGGCACATTTAACTCTTGGGATGATCCTACCTACTGGGACCCCAATGCCACTATTGACTATGCAGAAGCATGGGGACAAGAGGATGATCAATGGGAACCCGCTACTGCCGAGACAGAGACTGGCCTCCCCTTACCCCTGAATCCGGACTCATACCAAATCGAGTTCCAGCAGCTAGACCCCAGTCCCATGTTGATGTACAACAGGACATTACGCTGCCACTTTGAACCGGAATTCACCCTCTTCTTTCCTCGTGCTCAGCTGCACTCTAACCCCTTGCCATTCCTAATCGGGGAACCTGGAATCCATGCCTGGGGCAACGATGGATCAATGCCGGGCAGTCCAATTACAGCCCCTACCAGCATCCATTCGTCTGAAGACGAATTCCAACCTCTGATGGACCTTTGATCAATCAGGATGTTTGATCTTAGGACGGGGAAAGTGTTACGACCACTACTCAAGCATATACGGACTTATCAATTTTCTTTCATTCTCAACCCCTATCTATTTCTTTCACGCATTCACATGCATTCCTTTCATCTCCACTCTATCACTTCTATTCACACATGCGTATCTAATCTCCCACATCCATGCTTCCTAGTCACATTAGATCCGCACCACAGCCTCATACTGCCACATACATGCGCATCACGCATGCCGGACTATGTACACAGGTATATCATGTGACCCAGTGTCCATTGTATTTACTATATATAGCAGTAGCACAGCATGGTCTGTGCGCACCTGTACTTACTATATAAACCCCAATGCAGCACCAGAGAACACTAGTCTTGTTCTCTTGGAGTTTCCCCTACAGGCAACTCTACTTCTTTCCACTTGTCTTTTTCTCTGTGCAAGTGACCTAGCAAACAAAGGCTTCACTTAAGTGTGAGTCCTTTAGGGTTGTTTCACCAAGGCTGTGCTCGATGAAATGTAAGTGCCTGGTCTGTTGGGAGAGTCTTAAGACACTTGGGACAAACAGGCATGGATAGAGAACCGTTGTGGTACTAACTTGCTGACTGACGAATTGTTGGCCTGAATCTGACTACGTTAGGGGCGGTGGCTTGGGGCGGCATCCGCCGGGAGATACTAAGCCCACTTCAGATACACTGTCACTGGCAGCTGACCTTGACAATGAGCTTGACCATACAGAGGACTCACTCACTGGTCGTGTGGCACACCGTTGTCTTATACAGGCACAACTCCATCATATTCAACAAGCCATGACACACATTCCATCTATATCTGCGAAGGCAATCACCTAAGCACAATCTCAGAACATACGGAGAACATACCATCTCACCCTATTTCCTACTTGCGAGATGGTGTTCGACCCTCAAGCTCCACTCCTGAAGGACCCCGACTTTCAGCCCATCGTCATGGTGCTGCATCTCCAGGCCATTTCCACACTCATTCCATGACAGATATGGTTTCTGACCGACCAGTTGGGAGGAGAACAGGTGACCTCATCACTTTTTTCAAAGATCGAGCGGCCCCTTCTGACACGTCTTTCGGCCACTCTCATACATCGTCAATGCTGGACAACCATGTCCACAGTCCGTTCTTCCTGCACAGTCAGTCCACACCATACATGAGCAGCACGACTGGTCCTGGTTATACCACAACTGGTTATGGGGCATCTACTGGCTATGGCTCCCGCCCCTCATCCCCGGCGAAGAGTAAAGCCGGTTCAACCCTCTCCTCTGCATCTTCCATTTCAGAACCCCTCTCTTCTTCGTCCCTTTTGGCACCGCCGAGGGCGACAACTAGCAGGAATGACACACAGCTCAGCCCAAGCGATTTCGCAAGCACATTTTCCAACACTTTTGCTGAAGCAAGGAGCGCGACGAGCTCCCCTGCTATCTTGCCAACAGTTTCACCCTTGTGCCAATCACAAATGTTGCTGTGTTCTCCTCTCGCCTCGGTCCACAACATTGTCGCAGTGTGGAAGGAGCGCACACCAGCACTAGGAAAAGCAAAATCATCCACCAAATCGTCCGTTTCGCCCGTCATAAAGCTGGATGGTGTGTTTGGCCTCCATAGATGTGCCTCACAGGTCGAGAGGGGTCAGCAACATGCTCCAGGGAATACAGGTGATGGTCATAATCTGCCTACTACCCCCGAAAGTGTCAACAGCAACATCATCCCTCTGCCTTTGGCATGACTGAATTGGGTGCTTACACACGAGATAGTCGAGAGGTATGTGCTCATATGTCATTCGTTTCTTCGCATTAACGATTATGCACAGCTGCTTCGCAAAGGAGATCTGTGGTGCACTCCAGACCCCCGTATCGTTGGCAGTGCTGCGAAGCATTGTTATATCCATACTTCTGTCTTGGGTCGCCCCTGGTGGTGGCAGAGGCGTCGTAACCTTGGATTTACTCAATTGTACGGAAGTACGCTCTGTTCCTTCTCCGAGTCACCCCAGTGTGAAAGAGGATGTTGGTACAATCGCTGCTTGTGCTCAGATTGCCGGGGGTAACTGCCCTCCTTTAATGGAGCTGCTCTGTCCTTTCCAGTTGCTGTACAGTGATGGTGTTGAAAGATTAGCTGCAGAAAGTGCAAGGCAGAGAGTCCATTGGGTCGGTGCCGTTTGGTATGCTATCCTTTTTTACTTTTGTAAAGTATTGTTTTCTTAATGATCACTTGCAGAGATGCATTGGATTGGTCTGTTAGCTTGCCAAGCCATTCAGAACCTGGTTCTCCAACAGGTTCTATCAGAACAATTCAGACAATGATGAGTACCACCAGTGCTTCTGGCTCTGGTTTCGGTTTGGCGTCAACTGTGTTTGTCCCGCCCCTGCACACGATTCCCAGCCTGTCAGACCTGCACACGTTCTTGGACTCATCAAGCACCAGTTCGCTATCTCGTGCTCTGTCATTCCCTCCACACCACATGCGACAGATCTGTGTCCAATGCAAAACCTGGCCTTGGCTTCGGCCTAAGCCTGGTGGGAGGGGTAATTTTGGGTGACAGGTCACCAGTGACTGTTTCGAGTGGCCCGAGGCTTAGTGGTGAAGTGCGTGTCACTCCGCCCCCCACTGGTAAAACCAAAACACGTCCTCTATCTGATACTTCAGACAACAACTTCTTTTCTGCGGGTTCTAGGACGTCGTCGAGTGAGCCTCGTACAACCACAAACTCATTTTACACGGGGGAAGATTCTTTTACCTCGTCATCTGACATGCGAAAGACCGTCACTGGAACTATAACCGATGAGACAGCGTTCGAGTTCACGTCTGGTGGCTCCAATGCAGATTGTGCCTTCGACCCTCTCCTATAGGCGTACCGAGTCCAATTCCTATTTGGGTGACTCACATGACAGATCATACAGTCACAGCAGTTATACATCGTCTTCCCCATCGTTGTTGTCCAGAAGCCAGGGAATTCGGAGGAGGCACCATAGTAGGAGCTACATTTCCGACAAGGAGAACGCTGCTTCGGGCCACACAGCTTCACAAAGTCGTTCCACGTTGAGTAGCTGGACAAGAAGCCACTCCACTACTCCAACACCTGCTCCTTCCACTGCAACCTTATCTGCACTTGAGATTCTGGACGGCTCGGGCAGTGAAGGGTATGAAACTGCCAACTCCCCATCAACTGCATCGTTCAAGTCATTACCCTCAATTCCTTCCGAGACAGACTATGCAACTGTCAAGCAGTGCAAAACGGAAGTCTCCACCAAGTTCCACACGGCGGACTATTGCCAGTGTGCTTCGGATGTCTCATCCGAATACATGATTGCAGACAAATGCAAGACAGAAGCCTCAACCAAGTTCTACATGGCCAAGAAGTGCAAATCGGAGACAGAAACCGAGTTTGTCACTATGAGACCGCGTCTTTATGCAAGACAATCCCTTCCGAGGCGAGTACACTGCGCTCATTGGCCGTCGACCTCCCCGTCGAAAAGGCTCCGACACCTCCAAAATCCCCCACGGAGGTTCTTTCATTGCAATCACCTGAGTCAGACATCCATCCAGAATTACCTCCTGAGTCTGTGCCTCTTCCTCCTTCAGAGATCAGTCCCACTATCGAGCGCTAGTCGGGACCTCAAATCAGAGCACATTGAGGAAACACCTGCCCCCCCACCATCGATAGTGAGCTCCGGTGAGCTCTCAATGTCTCTACCCACGACCGTCGAGTCGAGCTCTGAGGAAGAGTCATCGCAAATGCCAACTGTATCCAGTACCAAGTCTTCCGAGTTTGTCATGAGCGATCTTGCCATGAGCAAAGAGAGCTTACCATCCCCAGCCCCATTGGTGACCACAGAATCCTCTCCTTCTATCCACCCGTCCCAATGGGCCCCAGAAACAGACATCTCATATGAATCATTGCAGCTTCAGCCAATGCCTCTCATGCAGTCGCTCCAAATTCAGGATGAGTGTGATACCTCATTCAAAACGTCTATTATGCGTCCTAGTGTCTCCCCATTAACCAGCTTTGGAAGCTTGACGGCCATCACAGAGACTATCACTACTTCGGCAGCATCGACCCCTCCTCCGCCCCCATCCCTGCCCCCACCACTGCTGCCCGCTACAGTCATCCAGACTGTCATCTCACCCTCTAGCAGGCCAATTCCTCTCTCTCTCACATCTACGGTATCTTTGTCCTTGTCTCGTACACCATCGTCGGTCTCTAGTATCTCTAGTCTTTCAAGTAGAATCAGTTTGGCGGAGGACAATGGTATATCACTGGCTGGCATCCCCCCCCTTCAGAAGTATCAATGGAACCTTCACTCTTGTCCAGCCTTCATAGCTCAAGCTCAGTGCATTATGTGAGTACACAGTGTAGCCAGTGTGCTCTACATTCTCATTGCTTGCAGTCCCCCCAGCCAACGAGGGTGCCACCCCCTGAAATTTCTCTTTCTGACCACTCTTCTGCACCTTCCCCTAGTGTCAGCTCCGATACACCGCAGATGAATCAACCTTCGATCCACTCTGTATTGGAGATGGTACAAATGCAGATACATACAGAGCGCACTGAAGTAATAACACATGAAATTGACCGGCTGCTCCACCATATCCATGAGTTGGATCACCTCAGGAGTCAGGAGCACCACGAAATTTCCGAAAATATACGAATAATTCGGGATGAACTATACAACCTATCGGAATATGTACACACCCACTTGGTTGAAACCGAGGGGCTCATCATCCCAGAATGACCGGAGCCTCTGGCTGTTTCCCATAGGGACCAGTCTGTGGTCGCTATATCCGAACGTAGAGACCAATCCGTAGCCGCCATGAGTGTGGTCTCCGAGCCCAGGATCACACCAATTGGACCTCGATCGCGTCATTTGATACCAATCCTGCTCACACCACCACCTGTCCGGTCTCCTTCGACTTGCTCAATGAGTTCTTCAATGTCTTTGATATCTTTCCTGTCTTCCCACCACTCGGACGACTTCAGCCTTTTGGATGTAGATGAAGTGGAAGTGGAAATGCACCCACCTTCTCCCACCTGGCCATCAGAACCGTCGTCGCCTTCATCTGGTCTTACACCTTCGATAATCTCGTCTTCTGAGCCATCTCCTGGACCAACACTTTCTCTTACCTCATCGTCTTCTTCCCCCACACCTCCACCTTTGTCCCCTACTCTCTCTACAGGGTCGACAACCTACATGCCACCCATAATGTGCTCCCACCCCGTCATCAACACAGTCCAGGTCAAGAACGGAGGCCATTGGTACACCCTCCCGGGGATTTCTCGGTATGCCTTCTTTGTCGCCTCCTGCATTTTGGTCTAACACCAACTCGATCACTACTTTAGTACTACGTATCAATCCCTCTTCTGCTCCTGTCCCCTTCGCCCCCACTGTTGCCCACTCCACTCCAGTCACACAGACTATCACCTCGCCCTCTAGGCACTGTACTGCTACACAAGATTGTACATACATAATTAGGACCTTAGTTTGTGTAGTTTACGTCATATCACACGCCACGGTGTAGGAACCCGTGGTTCCTTGTGTCCGCATCCCCTATTTCCCCATCTTTCCAGTCAACAGGTAGTCTTTGCCAGTCGTTCTTCAAGATATCTGTCATTCCCGTGTCCATCCAAGTCTTGTCCGAGGTTCGTCCATTTATCCGCGATCGGGTTGCAATGTATCCGTGCCTGTGTACTGATCGGGTTGGCGTTGTACGAAACGGAAGTCTTTCCGTGTTATTTCATTTACCCTTTTCTTTCGTGCTATCAACGAGTATGACCTTATAGAGACAGCGTTGCCATTGTATGTAGGCCTCGGGTCCGTCAACTTGGTATCGACCACCCTCGAGTCACTACCTGACGCAGGGCAGATGAGTTTTTGACCGCCACCATTTTCGATCATAGCTAAAAAACTAATTTCTACTTCGCCACCGGTTTAGCTGCGAGCCCCAGAAATTTTCACTAAGTACAGTCTCTGCTTGTCACTTATCAAGATAAGGTTCAGACACAGTCTAGGGTATGCCCTGGACTATAAAAAGTCGTGTCTTAGCTACCAAATCTATCTACCTTTTGACCCCTTCTTTGCCTGACTCGTGACAGGCCCCGTTGGTCGTCGTCGTATGCCATCCATATTTCCGTTATCGTTCCCGTCGTCATCCGTGATCCAGCCATTGTTCCCATCCCCGTCCCTATTCGCATCCGTCCCGGATAACTTCCGGACACCTTTTATCCCGCTCGGGAAGTCTCCGCTACCCCTTCTACTACAACACCCTTCATAGAACCCCTTGGGACGAGTTATACTCGCACCCACACTTTCATCTCAGTCTCT
>JBBPJQ010000503.1:0-22513 GCA_038088795.1 Boletus rex-veris
TCAGGGGCAGATGTCATGATCATATATGCTTGGTGAGAGCCGGGGTATACAAGAAGACTCTTTTGAGTAGACCACGCCTGTCGACGGAGCCTTGCCCCCATCCCTTGGTCTTTTACACCATCTAATTCCGACGGTTCGATGACAGCTGGAGGGCGCGGGGCAGACGCCTGAGTGACAAACTCATGGCCGAGGGTGAGTATCTCGGAAGACAAGGAAACGAAACGCTCTCTCTGCTCAGGAGGCAACTTTATTGCAGATTTCTCAAAGTCCCTCCAGAAAATTAAGGCCGTCTGACGTGCCTCCTGACTAAGAGACTGAACGACTTCGGGATCATGAAGAACCATACGCAGGATCTATGGCGATATTAGCAACTACGAGTATGAGAAACGATGGACTCGCCTCGTAGAGACCGACGTGGGTATTGAGCACGTTCATGTACTCGCAGAGTTTCTCGTAGCTGTCGTTGGCGCATTGGACCCATTGAGGATCTGGGTGGGCATTTCGGAGAAGCTCTGCAAGGTCGATAACGCCGCATAAGAGGTCGCTGAGCCTGTCCAGGTTCTTAACGACCTTGAAGAGCTCGGACCGAGACTGGTTGGCCCGTAAGATGCGCTCTGTCAAAAGCTGTGCGCGTAGGAGAGTAGACTCGGCCAAGGTATTGAAGGCTGCGGGGGTGGTCAATTCTGGGTGCTGGAAGATGCCCGAGACGGACAGGGACCGTGACTGCCTGCCATTCTGCGGTTGATCGAAAAGAGCGACGAGTTCTGCATCGTCCGAGGCAGGTGGGATCGTTACCAGCGTTGTTGCTCGTCGGCAGAGGGAAGTCTGAGGATGACCACGAAAGCTGCGTGTCGGACTAGAAATGTTGCGCAAAGCAATGTCTCTGATTCGCGCAAACATCGCGGTGAGTAAGTGCCTGAGTGGTCAGCTCGCATGTTCGGAAATGTTTGCCAACTGCCGGCTACGTATACATACACTTATTAGGAAAAATCTCGGTTCTGAAGATACAATAATCGAATCAGCTAGCTTATGATATATAGATGCTGACAATAAATGGGATAAGTAGACTAGGATGCTTCAACCAAAATATATGCTAGTGGGTGATATGAAGTGTAAACTGCTTGGCACATTTTCAGCATTGCACTTGTGTCGAGATGGTGAAAAACCATCAATTTCCACCGGACAACAGCGCGCGTTGCGCCTGCTCCATCGCAAAGGAAGGTGGGGGCTCATCCAAGCATCTATCCACATCCATCCCATCATTGGTCCCGGGTCCAGAGGGCGACCAACCGTTACTAGTGTTGCTCCCGTTCGAAGTCGTCAAAAATTTGCTACCGAGTACGGAAGATCGTGGGGATCCAGCAATGGGTTCCACCGCATAGTACCAAAACTTGCTTTTCTTTTTCCCATTGACCTGCTCCACAGGGATTTCGTTGCGCTTCATCGAGGCGGCACCTTGATTTTTAACCTTTTCCTCACTCTCTGGAGGTGCTACTTGGGTGCCAGGCAACCACGCGGACCCAGAACTTGTCGTACTCTCCTCCGTCCGCGCACGCTTCGGTGAACGGTCCAGCTGCATGTCTTCCGAGGCTCCTAACCGACTAGACCGCCTTTCTCCCCGCCATTCGTGTGCCGAAAATTCAGGTGAGCCACGTTTACCTCTGGTGACTCTCGTAGATCTCCGCTGGGGAGGTAAGCCAGCCGCCCGACGTCTACCCCGCGTCTCCGGCCGCAAATTAAGAAAATCGTCGTGTTCAAAAGCGTCATCGTCTTCATTCTCGTCCTCGAGCTTGTATTCATCAGTGTCATCCTTGCAAGCAAGATCGGGTCAGCAGCGAGGTTGATATGAAGCTAGAGAAAATAACCAACCTCACCGCTCTCCGCGTCATTGTACACGTAGTCTGGACGCCGCGTCTGGCGTCGTGTCCGTGTCTCCCTGATCTCGGCCTGAGCCATGAGGATCTGCCTTTGTTCAATCTTTCGGCGGACCCTTTGCACGCGCTGCACGTCAAGTCAGCGATCAGGTCACACGGTCCTTTCACTGTCTACCTCTTTCTATCTACAGAACGGAAAGGAAAGCTGACTTACCGCTATTTCAGCACCTATAACATCGACGCGACTTTCAAGTGCTTCGATTAATGCCCGGTGAGCCTGCTCTATCTTACTTTTCTTCTCAGCTTTGGGAGCAGTTGCCTTGAGCGATTCAATGACAGCCAGGTATTCCTCTCGCGTGGAGGAAATGGTCTGGAATGTCGCCGTGATTTTCCAGGGATTAGTGGACACATATATCCGCGGTGAATCTAAGATAGATTGGAACGGCAGTTAGCGGGAATCCATGAAAAAACGGCTAATGCCGGATATCAAAGGGCCCAAAAAATGCGGCTGCACACCAAATACACGCAAATATGATGTGGGGCGAAGACAACGAAATTAAAGACACACGGACCATCCGCAACCCAGTAGCGTTTTCTTGAGGAATCCTGTCCCAGCGGAACGAGCTGCAGCCTCTCTTGACTGTTGGCATCGGATGCATCTGGCGGAGCATTTATGGGATCTTTTTTCTTGTGCTTGTGTTGCGTCACGCCCCAAGCGCGATCGATAATGTTCTTTACTTCCGTTGAATGGGCGAGCTGAACGTCTACCAGTAGCCGCAGGATTTTGAGCTGTTTCCGGTGCATTGTGACGCGCTTAGGGGTATTTAGCAGGATTACGAGAACGGACCCACTTTCAGGACCCAATCGGCAGCAAAAAAACCGCCATCCAAGGTGGCAATGGGGTCCACGTTTGCTCCGCGTTCGTCATCCCAGAAAACAGTTCTCTCCGAGGTCTTGAAGGTGTCCGCAAGGACACTAGAGAGAGTAGACGATATTTGATCCACACTAGCAGAGCGCGAAAACGTTCCTCGTGGTCTGCACGAACTACAGAAGTAAACACACCTCAAATTACGCGTTTGCGGACGCAGATTTAGTATAAGTTGTTGGAGTATCTTGCACAGTATAGGGTCTGCCCCTGGCATCATGAGGGTGTTTTCGAAACTGCCATCGGGTGAAATCGAGAGTTGTGGCATGGGAAGCCTAATAGAGATTCGAGCAAACGGACACTCACTCCATCGGAGTCTCTAACCCCTCGACCTTGGAGTGCAGACTGGTGAACTTGCAAATAAAGGCATATACGTAGAGAGACTCCCATGTATCTGCAGGATGGCTTGCATCAGAGGGTGGGCAAATGTGACCTTTCTTCTCGGCCTGCTGTGCAACAGACATGATGCGGTTGAGTGGAAGGTGGAGGAAAAGGGTCAAGAAAGGTCGCGGACTTATGAGTCGTGCCTCCGTAACTACTTTTATATCGAAAGCCAGCGCAACAAATATTTCACAATACGTGACCCCCGAACATCATACATTCCTGGTCCGATACAACGCGAGTACACGAATTGGCGAAACGAGGACATAACACATAGCAACCGCCACCGCTTGGTACAATAGAGCACCGCGGAACCTTGCTTCCCGGACGGAGAGGCGCTCGACGCGATTTACGCGGGTTTTATCCCGGGCCAACCTGTGGAAATGGCGTGAGAGTCTGCACGGACCACGAATTTCACAATCGGACCTTTGGAATATCGTGGTGCTCGCTCAACGATTCCAGTTTGGAATTGAATTCATTGACGCGATCCTTGTGTGTCTTGTGTGCTATCTTGGCCACTTTTCCCAGGAGCTGAAGGGCTGGTTAGTGGATGAAGAAACACCAATCCAACACTCACTCTGCGGCGCTGTGCTTCCTCGAACCGCCTTTCGGCTTCCGTTTTTCGATCGTTTCCGTTGGAAAGCGAAGGAGAGGCACGGTTACTTCCGGATGCGGAACCGGGAGCTGAACCATTGTCTTCTCTCAACAATAGCTCCTTGACTCGTTCGCGATCCTGCTCCTTTACGTCATCAGGTTTTGCTTTCGACTTTGACTTTTTCTTCCTGATGAATTAAGATATTGTCGGTAGGGACGTCGAGCGAGAGAGACATACTTCTTGACTATGCCTCCTTCTGCGACACCGCCCTTGAACTTGAGCGAACCTCCAGGACGAAAGTCATAGTCGGCCATGGGGGATGATGACGGAGTGGAGGAGAAAGGGTGTGCTGACGTAACACAACCCTTGGGCGCTATCAAACAAACAGGGACAAACAAGTGGATCGAGAACGAGAACGAGAAGTGAATTCGATGACATTAGCTTCGGAATGGCCATTCTGTCGACACCACTCCAATATCTCACTTCAACACCCCCAGTCACACGCGCTTTTGTGGCTGCAACAATCGCTGCTACGTCCTTGTACCTCTGGATCCGGTGGTCCACAGGAAACCTCGACATACCTTGGTTAACCATCGTGCCAGGCACTAGTCTCTTCTACCCGTGGACCTTTGCAACTTCTGCCTTGGTCGAGGTCACCGTTATCGAGGTATGTTGGTGCAGACGACCTCTCTTTTCCTGCGCGCTTACACTTCGCAGCTGTTCGTGACGTTGGCCGTCATACCAGCCTCGTTGCGTTACTTTGAGCGATTATGGGGCACAGTCGAGACATTGAAGTTCATAATCGTCTGCGTTACAGTGCCAAATCTCATCGCATTCACCTTTAATTGGATTGAATTCGTCGCCACCCGGAACGCGGACTTGTTCTTGTGAGAGACCATAACCGCTTGGTTGATCATCCTCTTAGCTTCGTCAGATACGGCATGCAGTATCATGGCCAAATGGCGCTCTTTATCAGCGTATTGGTTGCATTCACGCAACTGATACCAGAACACCAAGTACAGATCCTCGGTCTTTTCAAAGTGCGCGTCAAGGTAAACTGTGTTTGCCCTGTTCTACGTACTCCGCTAACATATATCCATCTGCAGGCTTTACCAATGGCATATCTCTTTTTCTCCACTGCCATGGTCATGATTGGTTTCCAGTGTCCATATATCGTCATCCAGTTTGGCTGGTTCGTCTCGTGGATATATTTGCGCTTCTACAAGCGCAACACGGACATCGGCAGTGGCACCAATACCTATGGAGATAGGAGCGAAACGTTCGCCCTTACGAGTTGGTTCCCTCCTCTCCTGCAGTGAGTCTCGAAATCCCTTTACAGTCCTTGTATGCCGAGGTATTGTCTCTAGTCCCCCTTTATCGGCTCTCGGAAATGCCGTCTACAAAATGGCAACGCGACTCCACCTGATTCCAACGTCTGTACCTCACGATATTGAGTCTGGGTACAGCCAACTTCCTGGTGGTGCTCGGGCAGAGGCTGAGAGGCGACGGTACGCACACTGATCGTCAAGGACTGGTGTTATGTCTGATTTAAATCTCAGCGCACTCGCTCTCAAGGCGCTCGACCAGCGGTTAGCCAACTCGGCTACCAACTCGCCCACTCAAAATGGACCGTCAACTTCACAGTCATCACGCTCGTCACCCGCGGTGACTGCACCACCTCCGGTCGACCGAAAACCCAGTACAGTTGAGATAGATGGTGCAGACACAGCTAGCAATGAAACTGAGGGAAAATAGTGTATACTTGTCGAGAGCGTTGTTAATATTGCTGCGTAGGACTAGTTGAGGTATCCAAAATTCGACCATTACATAATCAACACCTCTTGTTGTCCAACTGTATCGCATGGCTCGGCGACCGTCAACGGTGTCAGTGGCCTCCTTGGCTTCATCCAAAGCACCGTTGGAACCATTGCGATCATCAGGTGCAGCATCCATTCTTTCTCCGCTTGCGAGCCAACTACCCCAGACCATTTCACAATCTGTCGGTCTCAAATCGCAGGACAATGTTGTTGACATTGAACCGGACGAGCTCTTTGCAAGATCCACCATAGCAGAAGTCAAAACGAAGCAAGCCCAGTCGAGGTACACTGTGTCCCATTCACATTGGACCAGTTGACCAAGTTGCCACTAGGGCTGATGCTGAGGCAAAGCAGGAAGATCTTCGAGTCATGGTCGGGTGCGTTGCGGCATTTGGGACGCGTCTTATTCCTTGATGCTACTTGGAAAGCGTAGGGAACGATACCGTGACTTACTTCAAGCCTCCTCCTCAATCGTATCCATTGCAACGTCTGCGAAGCGCGTACAAGAAGCACTAGAAGAGACCACAACTGCGATCCGGTCCCAAAGGGTGCCTAGCGTCC
The DNA here is from genome assembly GCA_038088795.1 of Boletus rex-veris. NCBI lineage: Eukaryota > Fungi > Basidiomycota > Agaricomycetes > Boletales > Boletaceae > Boletus > Boletus rex-veris. The sequence goes on from JBBPJQ010000503.1 coordinate 6,154, forward strand.
ATAATCATGTCTCACAAAGTAGCAAGGACGGTGAGCTTGCGCGACCTTATTCCCTCGCGTGCCTTAACCACCCTAGCATGTAGATTCGCACTTGCAGATGCTACAGGTGCTTTCTGCGCATATAAAACTGCTTCTGGATGCGCCAGAGCACTTATGGCGGTTGATTGAACGTGAGAAGTATTTTCAAGCTGCTTGGTTGTTCCTTCTCGCGCGCGTCGTTCATCGAGCTTTGATTCGTGATGACGCTCAGGATGATGAAAGCTGGTCGCAACATGGTATTGATGTGCTGGTCAGCCACCAATTTCGAGCTACAAACCATTTCCTGACTGGTTTTGTCACAGGAGCAATTCCCTTTGATTCAACGACAATGGGACACGGTATCTCATTTTCGTACTCAAATCATACATAGGGCAACGCTGTCACTGAGGCTGTATGATAAAACATGCGAAGTTCGTCTATTTTCTCCTTCTTTTCTCAAACTATAACGACGTTTCTCTCAGGAAACCTGTGCTACTCTTTTAACGCTTCACATTCTCGACTCTCGACCGCTTACGGAAACATTGAAAATTTTCCTGTCCCAACGGACACGAACCTTGAACACTTTACTTGCCAAAGGTCTCGATACCCCCAATCTTAGCAATGGCCTGCCAGTCAATGGTAGTTCCCCGGGGGCTCGAAAATTTTCTGAAAGGACAACAAAGTGTTCTGTGCAGACCGCCGCGACTGTCAGGAATTCGACAAGAACTACTTTGGAGGCAATTTCACGGACACTTTATACCGCACGCGCTGTCTTCGGGACCTCTTCTTCGCCACGCTCTCTGGCTTCAGTTGTGCTAGACAGCATACAGTCTGAGCCTTCATCTTCTCCGTCCAACCTTCCTGCTGAGTTACTTTTAAACGCTCAAGCAATTTTGAACTCGCTTCCCCCGTCTACTTATGTTTCTCTTCTCCCTGCGAATATTCGAGCATACCGACCCTTTGTTGACTCGTCATCCGTTTCGTCTTCACTTCCACAGGCCGTGTTGCGTGACAAACTGGACAGCTGGTTTGATCAATCCCTGGCGAGCCTCCGTGGGACGTTCGACAAGTGGCTTACATCGCTCGACGTAGTGAGTGCCGTTTGGCAGGTTCGATCATCCCTGCGGAAATGGGTGGCACATTCGGGTCTCGAGGTACCTGAAATAGATAATCTCACCGAGCTCCTGGACGAAATATTCAGCACGCGTATTACACGCATTTGGAAGGCGGTACTCGAGCGTGCAGAGAAAGAGTTTCTGCAAGCACTTTCTCTAGAATCCGATAACGAGGGTGCGGAAGCCATTTAGAATTCGTAGATAACTTGATGCTCATGTTACCCAGGGATGTTCTCACCTCTTTGCAGCTTGTATCGTTCCCCGCCAGTTCTTCAGCCTCCACACGGAACCGCGCCTTCATCCTTTGACTCTGATTTCCACAAGTACAAGGCAGCATTGAGACAGCGACTCGAGGGGAGGGCTGAACGGCTGCACAAAGCTTTAGCCATCCTAGAAGACGCTGCCGCTTTGTTGCAAAAAGATCTGTCCAATATGTTTGCAGATGGTGAAAGTAGCCAGTACGCTGCGACTGTTGTGATTCTACTACAAATCTTAAATTTGCTTTATAGGAGGCTGGCCGTCGACCTGAATGGAGCATACCGTCCAGAAGCGCAAGCGTTGTGTGCCAAGGTTGTGTCAACACTAAAAGCCTACTCCGAGGAGCTCATGGCTAGTCATGGTAAGTCGAATGTTTTTCAACATGCTTTGCTCTAAACACTGTTCAAAGTAATCAATAAGGCGATGAACGGCCTTATTTTCTATGCTCACATAGCGAAAGAGCTTTCTACTTCACCTTTCGTTTCCAATGTCGGCTGCGATCAGGATGTAGCAATTAGTGAGTTGCTAATACCAATTCGCTCTGTGAAGTATTCACGCCGTATTCTCGAGGCTTTCGAAAGGAGATGAATGCACTGTTTGAACGAGTCATGTCATGTTGGGAGGAACACGTTGTTTCTGATGTGGTGTCTTATTATCAACGAAACGCAACGATCTGGCAGGCACTCCCCGGTATGGTGCTTGTTTGCTGTTGGAATCTGCTAATCATAGTATAGGATCCACGTGTAAACACCCATCTCCGCCGATGATGGAGTGTCTATACTTGCTTTCTTCTTCCATACATAACCTGGGCATGAGTCATCACCAGTCATATCTGATGACCGTTCCCCAACGAATGATCGCTAAGTTCTCAGCTGCGTCCGTCCGGAGCATCGATGTCAGAGACGTTCTGGACATGCTCCAGGTTCTGTATGACCTTTCATTCCTTCGCCACCTTGCCTCCAAATGGAAAAATGCAGATGTGACAGCGTTGGGTCACGCAATCGACCGATTACAATCACAAGTAAATTTGTCTTCATCATACTTTGTATGTGATGGCCCGCTAACGTCGTCGCGTTATTACAGTTGCCTGATTCTTCTACGCATGACGCGGATTGCGCTGCATCAGATTGCCTCTCGAGGACACAAATGCTTATCTCGGCCCTCTTGCCCCCCATACCCGAGGCGGCTGAAGTTACTCCCGTAGAGAACGATAACAAAATGACCGGGGTACTGAAGTATGGTGTGCCTGTGGTGAACTCCCAATTTGTCCCTGCTGTCGAACTTGCTCCGCCATCATCGCGATTTCCCCTTTTACTCGTCGATACTCGATGATGAGGCGCGGGTACATCATGTATGGCGCGTGTCCCTTTGTCATGTCTTGTGTTTATCTTGCTTCGCGCTATCACTCATTTATCTAAACTTGAAACACCGAATGCAAATTCTTGCGGTCGAGAGATCCTATCCTAAGGCACCTGTCTGTTTATTTCCGGGAAATCTGGTTACTATGGATCTACGAGGATCTGCGTGGTCCCGCTGGTGAGTTCATCCAAGGTGGATGGGTTATATATCCTATCTGGGTGATTCTCGTTACATGGGTGGGTGGGCGGACCCGCGGTTCTATGTGGCCCCATCCGGGAGATGACCATGCTCTCCGTTACACTGTACATGGTAATATAAGACAACGACTGTCTTCCTGTCGCTCTCATGTATCTGCTCGGACTGTTGCTGTCAACCTCCCCGGTCATTGCTTTACTTCCTTGACGCAAGTTCTGTCTTTGGCCTCAAGATTCGTGAATTACAATGCCAGGTACGCACTTTGACGCATTCTGGTTGTATGATGAGCTGACTACAACTACTAGACGACCTGCATCCACTTGATCTCCAGCACCTGACCTCCGTGTATCTTGCTCTCCTCATTAGTGGGGGGCAGATCGGTCTCCCGGTCGTAGTCTTGACTGCTTTAATATACAGGAAGGTGACATGGCACCCAACCATCATCAATTTTTGCGTCACCTGGATTGTCTACTCAATCATCCATTGTCTGTAGTAAGTAACAGACCACTTGTAAATGCGAGATGACTCATCTCCAGGGTAGCCTATACACTGGGGCTGGTAAAGACACCCTACGCCTCAAAATATGTATAGTACAAGCTAGCATGATGTATGGTGCGGCTCCAATGTATGTTGCATTTCTTTTTGACGACTGCACATACTAAGCATCGGGCACGGTTATCAGGTCAGTCGTTGCTGGACTAGCGATCGTTCTCCATGTGAGGATGCAAATAAGCGACTGTGCAGGCCACTGAATCTGTCTTGGCAGGCGTGGACAGCGTTGCAATGTTTGGAGCATACCGACCTCTGTCGCATTCCTCGGCAGGTGTATTTGATTGTGGTATTTGGCGGTCCGTGTGGGAGCTTCCTATTCTGATGCCTCGTGCCAGATGCTCGGCACGCCTTACCTGGTCTTCTTCGTCTTTTCGGTGGGCGCTGGGACTGTGAGGTGTCAGCTTGCATTTTCGGACCAACCTGATTAAACCTTGACCTAGTTTGTCATGTCACGGCCGCAATCGGTGTGTTCAAACGGGCTATATTGTATCATTCGACTCCATCGGGCGTCCGTCACCTGTGCCATCATGTGGCTCCATGCTGACCGCCATTACGTGTAGGGCTCTCGTCGCTCCGTCCTTCTGCGCCGCAATAATGGTCATAATCCTTGCTTTGGAAGGTATGTTCCTGTAATAGCACATTTATCGCTCTCTTCACGAATTATGCAAGCCGTCATAACGGTTCAATACTACCGGCAATGGAAATCAATCAAAGCGGCCTTCCCACTCGTCACCCGGACACCATCACGTTCACTCTGCTTTCGGTTTGGCCTCTGCTGCCTCTATTCGTGCGTCACTCTCACGTAAGTCAGCCTCACGTCAAGGTCCTGCCCCTGACAAACTGTATCAAGTTCTGCCATACTTTTCCTGAGTGACGTGCAAACAGAGGTGACGTACATGCTCCCAGCTACTCGTAAGGTTTCATCGTCACCTCATTCGCCCTGCTTACTTTGATTCCAGTTCCGCTTGGCGCGCTCATCGTCTTCGGACTGCGACAGGTACGTTGCATTGCCTTCGTGAGCTGTTCATATTCTTAGTTTTGCCCAGGATGTCATCACTGCATGGTTCAGTGTGCTGCGCGGACGACAGCACTCAAGCTCGTCGTTCGAATTGGAATTGCCAAGCGCTAGAGTTGCTTCAATATCCAATCCCACGTTGACACTAGTTGAACTCTTAGAAGAAATACCAGGAGAGCCCAATATACCAGTGTGACAGGGCTGATTGACATGCTGTTCTTCCGCTCGCGATGTAAAGCACGCATTATTTACTGCACTCATTGAGTGCGCGACACACAGGATGCATAGCCTTGCACAGCCAAGTGCAGAAATCGGGATTAATGATCTTTGTTGATATAAGGAGGGAGCGAAATACAAGGGATCGAAGGGAGTCGAGGCAGGAGACAAGGCAGATGAACGAGAGTAGACTATGCACCACCACTGTCACCACAAGTCAATACGATATTGGACGTAAGTACTGATAGGGTACGCACACAAGTATGTTGTTTCTAAGAGTAATAACATTTAAGACTAGCATAAAGCACGAGGAAACGGCGCTACTCACATTGGAATGTGGATGAGTTTGACAAAGTAGCCAATGAATCCCATAACAGCGAAACCAATTGCGACCGCCCTGCAAATCTGGATGAATTCTGAAAGAATAATTGAGCTGTTGGGTCGGAGGAAGAGGTTGAACGAAGTACCTTTTTGTGAAGGCTTCGTGCAGCGAGCCAGGAACTATACAGCCCGTGAGCACTTTTTGGTGAGAGTCTCGGACAGCAAGACTGACCTGGTTTCCGTCCCTGATAAACTGTTGGGGAACGTCCATGAACTCTGTGAGTTTTTCAGACATGGTGATGTGTGTGGTCTAAGGAAATGTCAAACGAAACAAACGTGTCGTACACGAATGTCTTCCCACGCATTCGCTCTTTCCGACACACAAGGCCCAACTGTGCTCGTCAAGTACAAGGTGTCGTCTCTGTTGACTTATTAGTTGCACACATTATTCACTAAATATTCCACCAGAAGACTACGGGACGTGTAGCCGACCTTTGGACGTATGAATGTCCTTGAGCCGCGTTTCTTCTCACTTGGAACGAATCGCAATCAGCGTTCACCGCTCGGTCACTCGCAGCACCACCAAGCAACGTACCGTGATCCCTCCAGACATCAGAAGATGGCTGACCACGACGCATACACGATCATTATGCAGTTCCGCTACCTCCACCAGCCTTTCTGGTGATCCCTCGCGAGCTACGTCGAACAAGTTGACCGCGATCCATTCCCACATCAACCAAGTGCTCAACTCTTTACCAGAGAGCCCTACTGAAAAACCTGCTTTGCCCGCGGATGAAGTCATGCATATTCTCGGCACACTTGCTGTCTCCGCCAGACAACAAGACCTAGCCTTGATCGAGAAAATACTTGGCCAGCTGACGCCTCTTTGCGGTCTTCTCGTCGACGCAAACGTTCACGGCCGTATTCTGCAAGGGCTGCTAAAGAATGGCAACGCCCAGACCCTCCTCAATTGGCTTAGCCAAATGCACGAAAAACCAGGACGCGTCCGACCTTTTCTCGAGCATTGGCACGCATTTCTCAACTACTGCGCGGACAATGGTCAACCGAACATGATACGAAATGCCATGTCGAAGATGGCTCGCTCCGGACGCAAACCCAATAACAATACCTTTAGGATATTCTTCAGGGCATTGTTCAACTCGGGTGCTCCCGTCAGCGAGTTTCACAGCGCGTTCGATCGAATAGAGAACTATTCCTTTCGCTACGACGAAAGCCTCGCAGACATGCTTTTCGAAGGCTTTATGAAGTTCAACGAGCCCCAACAAGCCGCCGAGGTGAAGGAAGAGTTCCAGAGACGATTTAGCAAACGCGTCGTCAAATCTAGTGCTATGCAAGCGGAGTGGGAGGAGAGCTTAGAGAACGAGGTTGAAAAATGTGGCATTGCATCAGCGGTTAGGCTCGCCCAAGATTTTCGAAAGGATGGGTACAAGTTTACATCGCATACCCTCACCATAATGCTGCGCTCCAGTCGCCAGGTCGCCGATTTGGAGTACGCGGAAGAGGCCCTGCAGATGAAAACCGGTCCCCTGCAGTGGTCGATTCTGGTCGGCAACGCCGTCCAGGCAGATGACCTCTCCCGAGCTCATTCAATCTATCGTCAATTCAAGTCGCGCGGGTTCACGCCGGATGCCCCTCTTATCCAACCTCTTGTTGCTGCTCTTTGCGATTCTGCCTTCCGGAGTCAAAACGACGATCCGATAGACCAAGCACTAGAGCTTTATCGAGAACTATCCCATGCCGTTCCGCCATCTTCTTCGAATGTTGCCTCAGCACGACACTTTGGCCGTCAACGTTCCCCGGGGCCCGATGCTTACATGTACGGGACACTCCTGCGTGCCATGTCAAACTCGGTCGACGTGCAAAAGTATTCCCAACTCGCTGTACATCTTCTCGCGGACATGGAAGCCAGAGAGATCAAGCCCGACGGCCATGTCGCCGTCGCCTCCCTCATTGTCATGGGTATGCGCTCGTCGTCCAGTTTTGACGACGCTCTCGATGCGTACAGAAGGGTAATGGGGAATGAAAACCCAAAGAACGTCGGTATCAAAGGGTACCGATGGATCCTCTACACCCTATCCCGCCTCTCCTTCAACGACGGACCTACCTTGCCGCCCATCTGGCACTACTTTGAGATCGTCAAAGACATGCGCCGGTCCGGAGTCGAGATTACCCCATACGTCTATGCATCTCTTCTGAGGCGGCTTGCCAAGCTCGCCGAAGGCGCCTCCGGGGAGGATACCCTCGGACTCGCAGTGTCCGTCCGCAGAGTACACGACCACCTCACCCTCGATCCGTCCATCACCCCCGATACCCTACTTTGGAACCAGCTCATGGACGCATACCAGCGCGTTGGTCTCTTTGCTGAAGCCTACAGGGTCTGGGAGGTACTCCTTGTCAGCGAGACGTACGATCACGCGAGCGTCTCGATTATCCTGGATGCATGCGGGTACGCCAATGCGTGGCCGCTCGCCGAACAAGTGGTCAAGAAGCTCTCCGAGCGGTCCTTTCCTCTTAACCAGGGCAATTGGAATGCATGCGTGGAGTGTATGTGTCGAAATGGGATGTTGAACGATGCTGTCAAGATGGTCTGTCTGGAGATGGGGAAGGATCAGAAGGATGTCAAGCCTAATCCGGCCACTGCTCAGGTGCTCCTGACGTTTGCGACGAGGACAAACCAGCAGGACGAGGTCGCTATGCGCCTACAGCGGTATCTTCCAGAGTTGTGGGAGAGTCTACCTGCAGATCTTGGAGGGTTTGTTATCAAGCCAGAAGGGACAGGGCCACAAACGTAGAATAATCATTAATCGTCTACATGTCATCTGACCGGCTATGCAGTGGTATCGTACAGTGCGTGTGGTTGAACATAACGCGCGCGATGACAAGATCTAAAGAAAGTGAAACCCACTATGTCACATCGAGGTGTCGTCTATGGTCTAGAGAAATAATACGTGTACTTAGGACGCCAGCTCTTCCACCGAGGGGCAGTCACACTTGAAGAAGTATCGAATCAGTAATGAAAACCTGAGAGCACTAAAACCCGAACTTACGAGAAGGTTGAGGTCACCGAAAGCTTCAGCCACATTCATCAGCTGAGAGCACGGAAATTACATGTATTAGGTACCCACCATCGTCAATACGGGAAACCGTCGGCCAGAATTTCTTCTCTCGCAGCCAAGGCGTAGGATAAGCAGCCTCCTCCCGAGAGTATGGACTTGCGGCAAGTCATTAGCATTGCTAATCATGGTGAAGAGATAGAAATTCGAACCGGTTCCATTCCTTCTCGGACAAAACAATGGCAGAGAGTGGATGAGGAGCGTTCTTGAGAAGATTGTTGTCTCTGGGCTGTTTTCCAGCGATAATATCTTCGACTTCCTTGCGAATTTGAATCATGGCGTCACAAAATCTGCGTGTCGCCAGTAAGTCAATGATTGACAAGGACCGTCTCTAGACTATGTGAATACCAACCTGTCTATTTCTTCAAGAGTCTCTGACTCGGTGGGTTCAATGAGCATACACGTCGAAATAGGCCACGAGCAAGTTGGCGGATGGAATCCGTAGTCCTTTCATCAATATATGATTCAGTCTCATCATTACGGCCAAGTCAGATCTACTCACCTGCAATCTCTTGGCGAAATCTATGACCTTCAAACCAGCAGCTTTATCAAACTCTGCAAGGTCGATCAACAGTTCGTGTGCAACACGGCCGTTGTCATTCTTAAATCGGAGGGTATAATGTCCCGCGAGTCTTTGGGCCATGTAATTTGCACTAAGGAGCGCGACGTTGGTTGAATGAGATAAGCCATTGCCACCTAGCATCTTGATGTAGGCCCAGGAGATCAAAAGAATGGAAGCACTTCCGAAGGGTCCTGCGGAGACCGCATTAATCCCTTTTTCACCACCAGTCTGGACCAGCGGGTGAGAGGGTAGGAATGGTGCAAGATGCTCAGCAACGCAGATAGGACTAGAAAAGATGGATGGGAGATCAAGAATTGGTTTGAACGTCATTACTTACCCGACCCCGGGTCCTCCGCCGCCATGAGGACTGGTGCAATGGTTAGACTCGCCTCAACAAGAATGATGACACGCCTACATAGCAAAAGTTTTGTGGAGGTTGAGATGACACACATCTCCACCACAAGTGGCAGGATTCGTCAACCCAACTTGAGCATTCAAATTTGCACCATCCAAGTACACCTGTCCGCCGTTCTGATGGATAATCTTGCATGCCTCTCCAACGCCATCTTCGAAGACACCAAATGTCGAAGGGTATGTGATCTAGTAAGGTGCAGATTAGATTAGCCGGTAGTGTGGGAAAGTTGGACTTGCCATGAACGCGGCCAGGTTGTCCTTGTGCTTCTCAGCCTTAGCCTTGAGATCAGCGAGATCAAGGTTCCCATCTCCATGCGTCTTGACAGGGACAACTTTCAAACCAGCCATAACAGCAGACTATGGCTATACCGTAAGCCTCACCATGCCTTTTCACAAAAAAAATCCGACGCACAGCGGGGTTGGTACCATGAGCGCTTAAAGGGATCAAGCATACATCACGGTGACCTTCACCACGCGACTCGTGGTACGCGCGAATGACAGTCAAACCAGCGTATTCACCAGCGGCACCTGAGTTGGGTTGTATGGAGCACGAGTGGAATCCGGTAATTTTGCAAAGGTCTGTCTCTAGTTCCTGTGCACACCATCAGTCTCACATGTAACACCAGCCAGAGTGCAAACGACCTTGATGATCTGTTTGTACCCCTCCACCTGGTCAACTGGAGCAAATGGGTGCACGCCCCCAAATTCCGGCCAAGTCAGTGGGATCATACTAGAAGTGCTGTTCAGTTTCATTGTACAGCTGCCGAGGGGAATCATTGTATGGACAAGTGACAAGTCCTTGGATGCAAGGTGAAAGATGTAGCGAAGCATCTCGGTCTCGGAGTGGTGCGTATTAAACACGGGGTGGGGAAGGAACTCGGAGGTGCGGACAAGCGACGAAGGAAGAGCAGTGGCGATGGGTTCAGGAATACTGGCAAGAACCTCTATAGGTCCAGAAGCAGTCGTAGAAAATACGCTGACCAGTGTTTCAAGGTCCTCATAACTGATGGACTCGTCAAGGGTCACGCCAACGTGTGTATTGTCCACCCTTCGAAGATTGATGGACTTGAGAGCAGCCGCAGCGTGGACAACCTCTGCATTTTTGCAGACGGGAGACACGTCGATCGTCAAGGTGTCGAAATAGGCATCATTGACGACTCTGAACCCAAGGCGCTCAACACCGGCGTGGAGAAGTTGGGTGAATAAATGGATTTTCTCGGCAATGCGCGTAAGGCCAACTGGACCATGGTAGATGGCATACATAGCGGCCATGTTTGCGAGGAGAGCCTGGCTGGTGCAGATGTTGCTGGTTGCCTTCTCTCGGCGGATGTGTTGCTCTCGGGCTGATTGTAGGCATAAGCTTTCATCTCAATATCGAACTGAAGCTACTGACTCTGCAAAGCCAGCCTGTATGCTGGGTTGCCCATCGTGTCCTTGCTCCGCCCAATCAACCGACCGGGCATCTTCCTCTTTAGACAATCCGTGACGGCAAAGAAGGCGCCGTGGGGACCTCCGTAGCCTGCAGGTACCCCGAAGCGCGCCGAATTTCCCAAGACGATGTCAGCACCCCATTCGCCGGGTGGGGTGAGCAAGGTCAAAGCGAGAAGGTCAGTGGCGCAGACAACAAGTGCACCGCTGGCGTGAACCTGGTCTGCAAGTGTCCGATAGTCGGAAATTTGGCCATTTACGTCGGGGTATTGGATCAAGATACCAGCGAGGTCGGCGCGCAGCTCAGGATCCTCGAAGGCCGCACGGGAGTCACCGACGAGGAGGCGAATCCCAGATCCCTTAGCACGAGTACGAAGGACGGCGATTGTCTGTGGAAGCACGGCACTGTCCACGAAAAATGACTTGCGCTTCTGGCCGGAATGAACGTAGGACATGACCATGCCTTCAGCTGCGGCAGTTGCTTCGTCTAAAAGGGATGCATTTGCAATGTTCATGCCCGTCAACGATGCGATCATTGTCTGATAATTGACAAGGGACTCAAGACGGCCTATTACCGATTTAGACCTGGGAAGGAAAGAGGGTCAGGAGACCTGACCTTGGGCTACCTCTGGCTGGTACGGCGTGTACGGAGTATACCAGGCGGGATTCTCCATGACCTGTAATAGTGTCAGGCGAGTGGAGAGGGAGCGGATGAGGAAGGCCCCACGTTACGGAGGATGACGGGAGGGACAACGGCATTGTGGTAACCCATGCCGATGTAGCTCTTGAACTTTCTGTTCTGGCTTCCGAGGGCCTTTGCACGGGCGTGGAGCTCAGACTCGCTGAGGGCGGGCATGGTGACATCGCTGATGGTGGTGGCGGGGATGCGGATTGTTGGGGGGACGGTGGCGGCCAAGAAGCTATCAAGGGAGTCGTAACCGAGCTTGGAGAGCATGAATGAGGTCTCGTGGTCGTCTGGACCGACGTGCCTGTCGGTGAAGGTGTCAAGGGAGTCGAAGAGGGGGGAGGGAGCTTTGGCAGTTGCGGGACATCGCGGTGCACGCCTTGGGAGGGCGGCGAGACGGGCGAGTCTGAGAGCAGGTGCAGAGCGCAGGGCTGCCATGGGTGGGGACGGGGAAAAGAGAGGGTGCAAAGGGAGGGACCGGCGAAGAGGAGAGATATAGGTCAACGATATTCACCGAGCCAGGCCCAGACACCGAGTCGATTACGCTTTTGTAACGACTGGTCTCGGGTGAGAATCACGTCGGTAACGTGCAACGCGGCCATGTCCGTCGCTTGGCTCCTGCACGCGCTATGTCCTTGGTGCGTCGTCGACATCGATCTCGACGACGATGAGGACGAGGATGGGCAAGACGCTGAACGGGATCCATCTCTGCTCGGGGTCGATATCTACGGCGGGCGACGAAAAAATCTTTTTTTAAATCTGACACTTTCCTTTTATGGATTATCAGTCCTCGCCACGCGAGACCCACATGTTCGATTAGCGTTTATCTTAATCGCAGTAAGCTGTGCTGGCGTCAGAGCTCGACAAGCCAGTTTCACAAACGACACGAGTGCGACAGCCAGACAAGTTCCTGTCGTCAAACTTGACCTCCTCCGGGCATTGAGCTCTTTGGCGTGATAATAATGCACCCACTACCATACGAGGATATGACTACGGAAGCGGAGCGCCGTGGTAAACCCATGTCATCTGCCATCCCAAATACTGCAAGCCCAGCTTACACGCGCTGCTCACCCCTCCCAGCATATGGGCTGTCGTCACGGCATCAGGGCGAGTCCGTCGGAGCAGCCGTAGCGAATAAATCCGATGACATCTTCTCCTTGGTCTCTGCGTCAGGGTCAACGTCGTCTGCGACACATGTATCCACGCAACTCACCGCAGGTCTTCCTCGTGTCGTTCCTGCGTCGCTTGTACACCATCCTTGTCCACGAGCCGGGCAACAATACGTAGTGATTCCTTGGCAGTTTGCGCACCGCTCCCTGATATCTCCGCCTCGTAGTACGATATCACAGACAACACACGCTTGAGCGACCTTGACGCAGACTCTGACCGGAGCGACATCCTCCGATCCATGGAGCCTGGCTGCGCTAGCGTTTGCAAAAATTTCGTCTGCTTTTGGATGACATTTGATGATCGTACCAACTCGTACTATCTCCGAGTTACTAATCGGCAAGCTTCTTGGAGATAACAACTGTGACGTACAATAAATATGTGAATGTCTCCTGGCGTCGTTAAAAAGATTTCCGCTCTTGATAAGGCGAAATCCACCAATCGGAGCGTCTCCGCCAGTTTCAGCCTCGTGCCTAGATTCAATGGTTCTCGTCACCCACCTCTTGTACGAGATTCTCGACACCACCCGTCGTGGTTAGTTGATCCAGCTTGCCAGCTAGGAATCCAAGCACTGCAATAATTGCTTTCCAAAGTTCCAACCACTCATAGTCTGCAATCCCTCAGTGAGATGTTGCAGCACATGGGGACACCGCCATACCTATCCGTATTCGTACCTTTTGGAGGTACCAAATGACACGGAAGCACGTCCGGATACACGCCCTGCCCTAATGTGAGGCACTACCTTGCCGAGTAACTCGGAAACGACTCACGTATAAGTGTATATTTCGAGTCGTTTATGGAGATTATGTCGAAGCCACAGCACGCAACAATCAAGCAGTGCACAAACCGGTGGACGTGTCGACGCCGGTGTAGGCAACCATGGCAGTCGCTACATTCATAAGCATATATTGAGCAGCAATCCCGCAGTCTCCGAAAGAACAACATACCTGACGACAAAGTCTGATGGGCTGTACAGACTGTCCGCAAAATACATCCATCACTCTCGGGTTCTCGGCCATAATCAACAACATATTCATCGCGAGATTTGCATAGGCCATCGCACGTGGCGAAGCAGACGACGTCCCGTGTGTCAATAAATATGAAGATAATGATAAGACGGTATGTGAAAGAGGCGGAATTCTGGATGTAGTTGTTTCACTGTTGTCTGTGTGTGCTGTGTCCGTGAATACTTGAGTGAAAAGTGGATTGAAAAAGATAAATTCGAAAAGCGGCAAGAGGGAAACGCTAGCTTCAATAGGCCTGCAAGTCGCATTCACCACCAAGAATTGGAAACGCAGGAAGCAAGGTGCTCACTGGTTCTTGAACAGTTCCCGCGGTGGGTCTACGGGCTGGGAGGACAATGCACGATCAGGTCTCAAGGACGTGATCAGCGTCCCAATTGTCTTTGCGAACGTCGGGATAGAATCATCCGAGACCCCCTGGTATGCCCTAATAATAAGCAATATCAGTATAACTTCTGCGTTTGAAGCAACCCCAGTATACTTGATAGCGGTATCACAGGCGAAATTCGTAGCCCAACATATCCTCTTCATTAATTCAATGTCGCCAGTGTCTCGGATGTGTCGAAGGTATGGGTTGAGCTTTGCGGCGTCTGACCTATGAAAGTTGGCGAGAAAGGAAAGCAACAGGGTTGCTTCAAACGTATAACGTTCCGTTTCAGGCGATTTGACAAGCTGCAGAACATATGAGCAAGCGCCATAGGATAATTTCATCAACGTACTTTCACCAGGGCAGGGAAGAGGTCCCTGCGGAGGAGGTATGCACCAGGGCTTAGCTGGTTGACGCTGCTCGCATATACAATGGCTAGTTGAAGGACTCGATGTCGCATGGCAGCTTCCATGCACATCAGTACCGCAGCCCGAACTAGACATCGAACGCAAGCGCACCAGGAACCTTGTCATCCCCGAGAATTTGAGCAATCATGTCGACGAACTCCTGCGAAGATACTATACGTCAATGTCTTATTCGCTCGCATACAGGCAGTCGCAATTCACCATGAACACCTTGTCGCTCTCATTGATGTCATCGGCAAAGACCACCATGACCTCCCATCCTGCTAGGTTCTTTGCCAGTACGCATCGCAGCACGACTGACAGCGTCTCAACCGCCTGCAGCCGGATGATCACATCCTCTTCGCTATTGGCTGCAAAGCTGACGCATGTTACGAACAACAACTTCAATACCGACTACTAGCGGGGCGACGTCCATAAGCAATCAGCATACACGTATCACTGTTGCGATAAAGAGGAGTCAGACCTTGTGTACGTGTAGACACTCGTCTTTTGACAAGGCGGACAGGAACTTGCTCAGGAAGTCGCGGTCGGGATCGAGAGCGAAGAACGCGCGCCAGAATTGACGTTCCGTATCATTGGGGGATATCTGAGCTGGGCTGAGGCCCTGGATTCAAGTCATGAAGAGCCAGATATCATCGCTCGACATGGAGAGACTTGCCTGGAATATCTTGTTCACTGTGATAGAGTACCCTGAGCTTGGTTTCAAGGATACCCGCGAGGTATTCATGAGAGATGACGTGTGACGTGTGATGATGCCGGATTCAGGGTAGTGCTTCTTCAACCGCTCACTCGATGCAGTCTCACCCGTCTGTAAGTACCTCGCCGCAAAGAACATCCCACTCCTCAACACCATCACAGTATCCCCGCCTCGCAGAGCTCATCAGCAAATATCCAAAGTCTGCCAGCGCGCTCTTCCAGACGTTCAACGACGTCACCCTAGGTATGACCTTCCCCTCGAAAACGAATGAGACACCTCAAACTAATACCATGATGTGCATATAGCGCATAAATGGACAGATATCCAGGTGCTCGAACTTCCACAATGTGGACGCGGCGCGATCAAAGGCCTCCGGCCGTCACTCGTGCGTACCATCCATCCACTTTACGGAATGCTGGTCATCCCTTCCCACAGACTGCAGGGGAACCGTCGTCGATGTGTGTCGTCGTGCCATGCGGACTTGCAGAATCCATCAGTACATCATGGTACGTCCAAGCATCCCTCCAAGTTTACTCCCCATCGATTTCGGCTCTCCCAGGATCCGTGATGCATTCGCTGCGTTAGACACTCAGCTTGCGGACGCGCCAGAAACGCTCTTTGTGGCGATCTGCTCCGGAGATTCGTCGATCGTGTACTATAAAATCAGCAAAGGCATAATCAAGCCTCAGGTTTGAGATGGAACAGGTTTCCGAGCCGAGCAATCCGTTGTCCAAACGGCGATGGGACACAGACTGTGATCCTGCATCCAATAGAGCGCCGAGCAAGTAAAGTTGTCCACGGCTGTGGACTTTTGTACTAGCATCCCTACTCTCAAGAAAACGTCACATGTCCGTTACTGCAACAATCCGTCGAATCCTGCATCGACCATTTCTGCAATCCAACTAGCGAGTGCTTCATCCTTCATCCTAACACCCTCCAACATTCGCCTGACGCCCACAAATGCCCTGCGTCCTTTCCTCTCCCCTTCCACCTCACCCCCATAGTCCTCACTCATGACTTCTCCATCGTCCTCTTCCACCACTCCGGGAAACCCGAACCGCTCGCCGTCCGGTCGGGGTGCTAGGTCCGCCGCAACGAACGAAGTGTGAAATAGGATACGGATTATAAGCAGCGCTGTGAGAGAACTGGATGGAGGATCGACCGCTGGGCGAGGAAACTTGACTGATGTAGACCGTGGTGGTGGTGGCGGGCGTAAAGTCGGATTCGCCAGTGGGTAGTTGTCATCTACGGCGATCGTGATGTTATCATCTTGCGAAGGATGCCTGGCAGGAGGCTGCGAGGATGGTATGTGTGTGAGAACATGTAGTCTCAGATACGATTTAGGCATGCGCGCAGCACCACAAGTAGACCAGTGACATGACCCATAACTTGCCTCGAGGTCGTTGACGT
>JBBPJQ010000504.1:0-22486 GCA_038088795.1 Boletus rex-veris
ACTCCAACTCAGCAACCCGTTCCGCGAAGTCTAGCTTTCTGTAGCCGTACTTGTCTATCTTGTACAACTCTATGCCCTGTAAGTGTTCCATCAGGATGTGTTCGGCTCCAACTTCGGATCCATCCGCTTTCGCGTTCCAGCTCAGAACACGCGGAACAGGTAAACCGAGGATGTTTTTCGCATAATCCATGGTCGCGGCTTCGCTCAAAGTGGAGAGATGACGCGGCGTCACGTGTGGACAGGGGATTTTGGCGACTGGCTTTGCACCGTTATCAAAAGTCAAGAGGAAATACTTGCTGAGGACATCTAACAAAGGAGATTAGGACATGTGACGACAGTTAGAGAGCACTACCTTCCGCGGTCTTGATCATCTCGACACAGCGATTCGCTTTTACAACTGCTGCAGCGACTCGCTTGAGGGCGTCGACGTTGAAGGACACATAGTGAATGCACGTTTCTGAATAATTAAAGATCAAGATAAGCCATCAGCAGCTTGAGAGACAATCACTGACGTTCTTGTTCGTTGTAAATCCACCTTCCAGAAGTGTACTGGAAGAAGTGTTCGTCCTCTGAGGTGAAATGTGGGCCCCTATCTTATAAGCTTGTACTTACTAGTCATCCAGCAGATCCAAGTCCCACTGGACGAAACCTTTACCCTCGAGCAATTCAAGCAAGTGGTACGATCCAGTGACTCCCGGCATGTATTATCATACCACTTGTTGAATGAGAGTATTGTTATCGCCCTTGAGGAGAATGCGACCTGGAGACAAGTTAGCAGCGGTGGGAGGACAACAATAAGCAAAGACGTACCAAGTTCTCGCCATGGTTTTGCATCTTTGACATACACCTCTGTCGCCTCGTCTACGACAATGTTCACGAATTCATCTCGGAAACCCTGAGTAAAAGGACATGAGCACATTACAGCAAAAAATCGAAACAAGGGGCCGGGGAAGGAGAAGAATGACCCATCACTTGTTCACGAGACGAATTAATGCTTATGGGTGATCTGGGGATGAATCGGACGGACGTAAGTTAGATACTAAAGATAATCTGCACTAGTTCGCCTCGACAGCTGAGGACGTATTGTCTTGCTTATCTAACTTGTTCCCACATGGGCTAGTCAAAGAGTGGACGCGTCGACGTCTTTCACGACCAGAACACATCATGGAGGCAAGTGCTCGTCTGCATTAATGGTAGCACCGCTCACCGTTCATCCAGGCGTTCAGTCCCTCCAACTCATCCACCGCAGCCGCGGTCACTTTCATCACCTTTGTCCAAGACCTCAAGCGCAAGACCAAGACATGGGGACCCATGATAGAACTATGCGCCAACGGCGAAAAGACCCTCGAACGTTTTCGATACCAATTTCCCGAGGACTGGCTTTACAGTGATCAGCTTAGAGGTGAATGGAGCGCATACAACGAGATCCTCAAACGCAAGAATGATTCCATCCAGGAGCAGCTCGGTAGGCTGCCTCTCTCATCTCATCCTTGGTGTCTCATTGATCCTCGTTTACAGCCGGTCTCCAGCTCAAGATCGTCGCAGAGGACAAGATCGTGGAGAACAAGATCAATGATATTCTCGTAGAATGGGAGCAGACGCGTCCCGTGCAGGGAAGCATGCGTGCCGATACCGCCATGAATACCATCAACGTCTTTGAAGGCAAATTGAACCGCGTCAAGGAGGGATACGACCTTGTTTGCAGGGCCAAAGAGGCACTCGACCTCGAGTTGACGCGTCACACCCGCTTGGAACCCGTGTTTGAGGAATTAAAGGATCTCAAGGCCGTCTGGACGGCGCTTTCCGGAGTATGGAGCCAGATTGGAGAGCTGAGAGAGATGTCGTGGGCGACTGTACAGCCGAGAAAGTTGAGGCAACAAATTGACGGACTGCTCTCTTCGACCAAGGACATGCCGACGCGCATGCGGCAGTATGCAGCATTTGAATACGTCCAGGACGTTCTTAGAGGTCTCTTAAAGTCAAACTCGATCATTTCCGACTTGAAATCGGAGGCTTTGAAGGATAGACATTGGAAGCAGTTGTTCAAAGTCTTGCGACTACCCTCGCAAATTAGTCTTCTTGTGTAAGCGTCTCGCCTTTTCGTTTCCTCCTCGCTCTGATACGTGTACATAGCATGACTTTGGGAAATGTTTACGATTTAGACTTGAAAAAGAATGAATCTCTTATACGCGAAGTGATCGTACAGGCTCAGGGAGAGGTACAAGGCATCACAGCTCTTTTGCAAACTCTACTAACGTTGTGCACAGATGGCTCTCGAGGAGTACATTAAGCAAGTCAAGGAAACTTGGACTAACTACACTCTAGATTTGGTGAATTACCAGAATAAATGTCGACTTATTAGGTGCGAACTAATCGTATCTGCTTCGTCTGCAACACATGTTCATATCCTTCGTTAGAGGCTGGGATGACCTCTTCACCAAGTGCAGCGAGAATCTGAACTCCTTGACCGCGATGAAGCTGTCTCCCTACTACAAAGGTATGCTGGTGTTGGACTGAAACGAAATTTAACCAGGCTCACCCTCTTGCCATAGTCTTCGAGGAAGAGGTATTTTTCTACTACCGACATTGTCTCCGCGCTAACACTGTGAAAGGCTGGTTCATGGGAGGAGAAACTGAACAGGATCCACGTGTTGTTTGGTGAGATAAGCATCGTCTTATCTTCTGGACGAAGCTACTCACTTTCGTGAAGATGTCTGGATTGATGTTCAGCGCCAATGGGTGTACTTGGAGGGCATCTTCTCTGGGAGTGCGGACATCAAACATCTTCTCCCCGTGGAGAGCGCCCGCTTCCAAAACATCAATGCAGAGTTTTTGACCGTTATGAAGAAGGTGTACAAGTCTCCGTTCGTTGTCGACGTCATGAACATCCAGGGAATACAAAAGAGCTTGGAGCGTCTCGCCGATCTTTTGAACAAAATCCAGAAGGCTCTTGGTGAATACCTTGAACGCGAGCGGTCATCGTTCCCTCGATTCTACTTCGTTGGCGACGAAGACTTGCTGGAGATCATCGGTAACAGCAAGGATATCCTTCGCATCATGAAGCACCTCAAGAAAATGTTCGCCGGCATTTCCACAATCAGGCTCGACGACGACTTGGCCCAAATCGAAGGCATGGCTTCACGTGAGGGGGAGGAGGTCCACTTCAGCGAGCCAATCCTTTTGAAAGACTATCCCAAGATCAACGATTGGCTCGCTCGACTGGAATCTTTGATGCGCCTTTCTTTGGCCGATTTACTTTGTGACGCCGTTGGCGAGCTGCAGTCGTTTTACGGCACTGGATCCCCGCTCGATATGGATCAACTCATGTATTGGATGGAGAAGTACCCTGCACAGCTTGTCACATTAGCCATTCAAGTCGCGTGGACCACGTCTGTCGAGGGTTCCTTGGAGTCGGGCAATCTCCCCGAAGGACCACTTGAAACGATCTCCCAGGCTCTTGACCTCCTCGCCGATATCGTCTTACGAGAACTCGGCCCTGTCACCCGTCGCAAATGTGAGCATCTTATCACGGAACTCGTCCACCAACGAGACGTCACGCGCGCACTTATCCAGCAACGCGTCGCTGACACCAAGGTTTTCACCTGGCTCTCGCAAATGCGCTTCTACTTGGATCGATCAGCCGAGAATCCTCTCGACCGTTTAGCTATCCGAGCCGCGAACGCAACGTTCCCCTACGGGTGGGAGTACCTTGGAGTTCCAGATCGTCTCGTGCAAACACCGTTGACGGATCGGGTCTATCTTACGCTGACCCAAGCCTTGGATAGTCAGCTTGGTGGTTCTCCGTTTGGTCCAGCTGGCACAGGTACTTCTGCCAGGTCCCATGTAACAGACTTGTTCACTAATAATTGACACCAGGGAAAACCGAATCTGTCAAGGCGCTTGGTGTCCAGCTCGGTCGGTTCGTGTTGGTATTCTGTTGCGACGAAACGTTCGATTTCCAGGCAATGGGTCGCATTTTTGTTGGTCTTTGTCAAGTCGGAGCGTGGGGATGCTTTGACGAGTTTAACCGACTGGAGGAGCGTATTTTGAGTGCTGTCTCACAACAGGTGCAGAGCATCCAACAAGGTCTAGCCGCTCTGGTCAAGAATCCCAATATCGAGATTGAGCTCGTTGGGAAGAGTCTGAAGATCAACAAGAACATCGGTACGTTTTACTTATGAAGCTGTTGTCATGTCTGCCTAAGCATGGAGACTAGGTATCTTTATCACCACTAACCCCAACTATGCTGGACGGTCGACTTTGCCACCAAACTTGACAAAGCTTTTCCGACCGTGGGTCCGTCCTTTTGTCATGTTGACAATCACTCTGACCAGCCCTACAGGATGGCAATGACAAGGCCCGATCGCGAGCTCATCGCCCAGGTCATGCTCTTCTCACAAGGTTTCCGAACAGCCGAATCCCTCGCGTCCAAGATCGTGCCCTTCTTTAATCTTTGCGATGAACAACTCTCGCCACAACCCCATTACGACTTTGGTCTGCGCGCGCTAAAGGCTGTGCTCGCTAGCGCAGGTATCCTCAAACGTGAACGCCTGCAGAATGCCAGATTGGAGGGCGCCGATAGTGTCAACGGACTCTCGGATGCTGTTTCTGAACAGATCATTGTCATCCAGAGTGTCACGGAGACCATCGTGCCAAAGTTGGTCGCTGACGACGTGCCTTTGCTGACCAGGTGAGCGTCAATGGCGGAATAGATGCTTTGCCTTGTTAGAGATTGAATTATTACCAGCTTGCTTGCAGATGTTTTCCCTGGCACAGACTATGTACCTGTCGATCTGGAGGCACTCCGCGAGCAAATCTTGAAGGTTTGTGCCGAACGGCGCTTGGTGGATGGTGAACGGTGGATCGCCAAGATTCTCCAACTATACCAGATTCAGAAAATTCAGCATGGTCTCATGATGGTCGGTCCCTCTGGCACTGGCAAAACGAATGCATGGCAAGTCCTCCTTTCGGCGTTGGAGAGACTCGATGGCATCGAAGGCGTTTCGTATGTGATTGATCCCAAGGCAATCCACAAGGACGCGCTCTACGGCACACTTGACCCAACTACGCGCGAGTGGAATGATGGTCTGTTCACACATATCTTGCGCAAGATTGTGGATGATGTGCGTGGCGAGAGTTCCAAGAGACACTGGATCATATTCGATGGTGACGTCGATCCGGAATGGGTCGAGAACCTGAATAGGTCTGTTTATTCGCTCGATACTGGAATCGTTGGCTCATTAATCTTCAGTGTTCTTGATGACAACAAGCTACTCACGCTCCCTAATGGTGAGCGCCTAAACTTGCCTCCCAATGTCCGCATCATGTTCGAGGTCGAGCACTTGCGCTACGCGACTCCTGCTACTGTTAGTCGCTGCGGTATGATCTGGTTCAGCGAAGATGTCATTGAACCTGCAATGGTTTATCGCCACTATCTCAATACTCTTTCATCTGTGCCTCTGGACGCGGACGACGAAGATGCTGCCGATATAATGGGACGGCGCGCCGAAATCCTCGGTGCTGAGACTTCGAGTTCTACCCACCTCGCCACGCAGATTCAAATTGCTGGCATCCTCGAACGCTACTTTGCGGACGGAGAGCTCGTCAGCTCTGCTCTTGAATTTGCGGAATCCATCGATCACATCATGGACTTCACGACTACTCGTGCGCTTCATACGCTCTTCTCGTTGCTCAACAAGACCGCTCGTAACATCATAGAGTACAATATCCAACACTCGGACTTCCCACTTCCCCTTGAGAAGGTCGAACAATACGTCACCAAGCGCCTGCTTGTCAGCATCATCTGGGCATTTTCTGGTGACGCTAAATTGGACTTGCGTGCCGAGATGGGCGAGTTCCTACGGAATCAAACTGGCATTGACCTACCGCCGATGGCTGCTGAAGCGTCTCTCATCGACTTTGATGTACAGATCGCTGCTGGGGATTGGATTGCTTGGCAGTCCAAGGTGCCTTCGATTGAAATCGACGCACACTCCGTCACTGCAGCCGATGTCGTCGTTCCAACCATGGACACCGTGCGCCACGAGGAAGTCCTATACTCATGGCTCTCTGAACACAAACCCCTGATGCTGTGTGGACCTCCGGGTTCAGGGAAGACCATGACGCTCTTCAGTGCACTCCGCAAGCTTCCCGACATGGAGGTCGTTGGGCTCAACTTCTCCAGTGCCACTACCCCCGAGCTCATCCTCAAGACGTTCGAGCAATATTGCGAGTATAGAAAGACTCCGAACGGCGTCATCCTTGCGCCAGTTCAGATCGGCCGCTGGCTGGTTGTGTTCTGTGATGAAATTAATTTGCCTGCCCAAGACAAGTATGGCACTCAGCGTGTCATCTCGTTCTTGCGTCAATTGGTTGAGTGTGGCGGTTATTGGCGTGCGAGTGACATGTCATGGGTTAAACTCGAACGCATCCAGTTCGTTGGTGCATGTAATCCACCCACCGATCCTGGTCGTGTTCCACTTAGTCACCGTTTCCTCCGCCATGCACCGCTCATCATGGTGGACTATCCGGGAGAGGTCTCGCTCAAGCAGATTTACGGTACATATAACCGTGCTCTTCTCAAGGTCATCCCAACGCTGCGGGCGTATGCCGAACCCCTTACCGACGCAATGGTCACCTTCTTCCTCGCTTCGCAGAAACGTTTCACCTCTGATATTCAAGCTCACTACGTCTACAGTCCTCGTGAACTTACCAGATGGGTACGGGGTATCTATGAAGCCATCCGTCCATTGGAAATTCTTTCTGTGGAGGGCTTGGTGCGCATCTGGGCCCACGAGGCACTGCGTCTCTTCCAAGACCGTCTCGTCACCGAGGAAGAAAAACAATGGACTGACGAACACGTTGACCTTGCTGCTATGGAACACTTCCCGACCATCAATTGCGACGAAGCGTTGATCCGACCCATTCTCTTCTCGAATTGGACCTCAAAGGATTACATTCCCGTGGACAGAGAAGTTCTCCGCGAATACACAAAGGCTCGTTTGCGTGTCTTTTACGAAGAAGAATTGGATGTGCCTCTTGTTCTTTTCAACGACGTGCTTGATCATGTCCTCAGGATTGACCGGGTGTTCCGCCAAGTTCAGGGTCACCTATTGTTGATTGGCGTTAGTGGCAGTGGGAAGGTAATAAACCAGCCTTCGTCTACCTGTACTACAAGACTAACGATGCTACTAGACGACGCTCTCTCGGTTTGTTGCCTGGCTTAATGGCTTGAGCATTTTTCAAATCAAGGTTTCGAACAAGTACACCGGCGATGACTTTGATGACGATCTCCGTACCGTACTGAGGCGTGCGGGTTGCAAGGGCGAGAAGATTTGCTTTATCATGGACGAATCCAATGTGCTCGACTCGGGTTTCCTGGAACGCATGAACACGCTTCTCGCGAACGCCGAGGTGCCCGGCCTCTTCGAGGGTGACGAACATGCTGCTTTGATGACAGCGTGCAAGGAAGGGTCACAAAGGGATGGACTTATGCTCGACTCACACGAAGAATTGTATCGGTGGTTCACCCAGCAAGTCGCAAAGAATCTGCACGTCGTCTTCACCATGAACCCCCCAGAAAATGGTCTCGCGTCCCGTGCCGCTACATCGCCTGCCCTGTTCAACCGTTGTGTTCTCGACTGGTTTGGTGATTGGTCAGACCAGGCGTTCTACCAAGTTGGCATGGAGTTCACTGATACATTGGATTTGGACTTGTCCTCGTATTTTCCACCTGTTCACTTCCCTATCGCCTATCGTGAGCTTGCCATGCCTCCCATCCACCGCACTGCTGTCGTGAATGCGCTCGTCTTCGTGCACGTGTCAATGCACCAGATCAACCAACGCATCAGTCGTCGTCAAGGTCGTTATAATTATGTTACTCCCCGGCACTATCTCGACTTGTGAGCCTTCGCATTTCATGAACTGGACCACTGACCTGATGGGTGTTCTTCAGTATCAACCATTACGTCAGACTTTACAACGAGAAGCGTGACGAGCTTGAGGAACAGCAACGTCACCTTCATGTTGGTCTTGACAAACTCAAGGATACTGTGACACAGGTCGAGGAGCTTCGCAAGAGTCTTGCCACAAAGCGTTCCCAACTTCAAGCCAAGGATGCAGAAGCTAATGAGAAGCTGAAGCGTATGGTTGCGGACCAGCAGGAGGCCGAGCAGAAGAAGGCGGCGTCAATCGAAATCCAGGCTGCTTTGGTCGAGCAGGACAAACACATCGCGCAACGTCGTGCTGTCGTCATGGCCGACCTCGCAGACGCAGAGCCTGCTGTGTTGGACGCACAGGCTGCCGTTAGCAACATCAAGAGGCAACACTTGCAAGAAGTCAGGACGATGGCCAATCCTCCAGAAGCCGTCAAACTTGCCATGGAGTCTGTCTGCACGATCCTTGGTCACAAGATCGACAGCTGGCGCACAGTTCAGGGTATCATCCGTCGGGATGACTTCATCCAGAGGATCGTCAATTTCGATACCAACGGCCAAATGACAAAGGCTCTCCGCGAGCTCATGAAGAAAGATTTCCTGAGTCGGCCATCATTCAACTTTGAGACTGTCCAACGCGCCAGTAAAGCTTGTGGTCCTCTCGTCAAGTGGGTCCTTGCGCAGGTTCGCTTCTCTGAGATTCTCGACAAGGTCGAACCTCTGCGCAACGAGGTGCAATCCCTCGAAACACAAGCGGAGACTACGAAGAAGCAAGCCGCTCAAATCATCACCATCGTCGCTGAACTAGAGGCGAAGATTGCCAAGTACAAGGAAGAATATGCAGACCTCATTTCAGAAACGCAGGCCATCAAATCGGAGATGGAGCGAGTGCAGAGCAAGGTCGATCGTAGCATGAAACTCCTCGAGAGCTTGTCCTCGGAGAAGGGACGATGGGAGTCCGGAAGTCGTACCTTTGATGCCGAAATGAGCACCATCGTTGGCGATGTGTTGGTGTCTGCGGCATTCCTTGCATACGGTGGTTTCTTCGATCAACATTACCGAGAAGTGATGTGGCAAGATTGGTCGAACCATCTTCTCGAAGCCAACATCAAGTTTAAACCGGAACTCTCGTTGACGGAGTATCTCTCGACTGCGGATGATCGCCTGAGCTGGCAATCCAAGTCGCTTCCAGCCGACAACCTGACTACTGAGAACGCGATCATGCTCAAGCGATTCAACCGTTACCCACTGATCATCGACCCCACTGGCCAGGCAACGACCTTCTTGCTCAACGAGTACAAAGAACGCAAGATCACGGTCACGAGTTTCCTTGACGAAGCATTCCTCAAAGTCTTGGAGAGCGCTCTGCGATTCGGTAACCCCATCCTAATCCAAGATGTCGAGCACTTGGACCCCATCCTGAATGCCGTCTTGAACAAGGAGATTCGCAGAACGGGTGGCCGTGTTCTCATTCGCATTGGTAACCAGGATATCGACTTCTCACCTGCATTCACAATGTTCCTCTCAACGCGGGATCCCTCGGTCGAATTCTCCCCCGACATTTGCAGCAGAGTTACGTTCGTCAACTTCACAATGACGCGTAGCAGTCTGCAAAGTCAATCCTTGGATCAAGTCCTCAAGGTGGAACGGCCTGATACTGAACGCAAGAGAACGGACCTCATGAAAGCCCAAGGTGAATTCCGTCTTCGTCTCCGAACGCTGGAGAAGTTGCTCTTGCAAGCTCTCAACGAGTCGAGTGGAAACATTCTTGACGATGACAAAGTAATCGGTACTTTGGAGACATTGAAACGGGAAGCTGCAGAGATTACGCGCAAGGTGGAGGAGACCGATATTGTCATGAAGGAAGTTGAGCAAGTGACTGCCGAATATCTGCCGCTTGCCCAAGCCTGCAGTTCCGTGTTCTTCATTCTCGAACAACTCAACCTCGTCAATCACTTTTATCAGTTCTCCCTTCGATTCTTCCTCGACATTTTCGACTATGTGCTCCACCACAACCCCAATCTGAAGAACGTCACTGACTACAACAGACGACGGGAAATTCTACTGAATGACCTCTTCCTGGTCGTCTATAAGCGAACCTCGAGAGCGTTGCTTCATCGTGACCATGTTATGCTTGCTGTCCTTTTAGCGCAAGTGAAGCTGCGAGGTGTCGAGGATATCACCGAGGAACTCGAGTTCCTGCTCGAAAGTGGCCAGGGCATCGTCGGAAAGCCTACCGCCTCTGCAAGTGAACACCCGATCTCTTCCATACTGTCTCCAGATCAGATGATGCACCTCGAAGACTATGCGAAACAAAGTCTTTTTAAGCCTGTCCTTAACAACGTTCTCGAGTGTCCCGAGGATTGGATTCCCTTCTTGGAATCCGCAAACCCTGAAACGATGGTGCCTCTACCCTGGGAGCCGAGTACACGTACGCGTCCACCTCTCCTACAGAATTTTTGTGTTGATTAACATTTTGAACAGCCGCTGTGGAAGCCCTTCGTTCTATGCTTGTCGTCAAGTGCTTGCGACCCGATCGTCTCTTGCAATCCACCGCTTTGCTCGTGCGAGCTGTTTTCCAGAGTGACTTATCAGCTGAACTCGACCTCGGCGCAATGGTTGCAAACGAAGTTCCCGCTCCAACCCCCCTTGCTCTGGTATCCGTGACTGGTTATGACGCCAGCTACCGTGTTGAGAATCTTATACAAACTGTCGGAGCACGGTCTTCCTCGGTTGCCATGGGCTCTCAGGAGGGCTTCACTCTCGCGGATCAGGCCATCGCTGCAGCGTCGAGACAAGGAACATGGGTCCTTCTCAAGAACGTGCACTTGGCCCCTTCATGGCTAGGACAGCTGGAGAAGAAATTACAGACCCTCAATCCCCATCGCAGCTTCCGCCTCTTCTTGACTATGGAAGCCAACCCATCTATTCCTGTCAACATCCTCCGACAATCCCGCATCATCATGAACGAGCCTCCACCAGGAATAAAGGCCAACTTGCTCGACTCACTGGGATCCATCTCCCCGCAACGCCTTGCTCAAGGGCCTGCGGAGAAAGTCCGCTTGTATTTCCTCCTCGCATGGTTCCATGCTGTTGTGCAAGAACGTTTACGATATGTTCCACTGGGATGGAGTCAAAATTACGACTTCAACGACTCCGATATGGCTTCTGCTTTTGGGACTATTGACACGTGGCTCAACGCTGTTGCCAAAGGGAGAGCCAATGTTGACCCTGCCACGATTCCCTGGGATGCGCTTCGCACGCTCATCAAACAATCGGTGTATGGTGGGCGTGTCGACAGCGACTTTGATCAACGCATTCTAGATGCATTTGTCGATAAGCTGTTCACTCCGGCTGCTTACAATGTGGATTTCAACCTAGTGCCCAGTATCAATAGTAGTCAGGTTCTTGAGGCTCCTGACGGCACCAAGCTTGAGCACTTCCTCTCATGGGTGCAAAGGTTACCGGACCGCGAGCCGCCATCATGGTTGACACTACCTCCCACTGCAGAAAGGGTCATCGCTGTTGCCCAGGGTGAGTTCAGAGGTTTGATCGATACACCCAAGCTCATTCATCGCGTAGGTAACGAGCTTCTCAGCAAGCTACGGAAGATGCGAACCCTAGCCGATGATGAGGACGACGTTCCGAGCACTGGTAGTCCTTCCAAGAGTCAGTCCTCACAACAGCCCGCGTGGATGCGCAATTTGCACGAGCGTTGTCGCGAGTGGTTGACCCAGCTTCCATCCGTAAGAAGACTTTGCTTGTAATAATTGACCCATTACCGACGCTTTCATCTAGTCCCTAAACACGTTGCCCAAACAATCTAGCGACAACCCAGATCCACTTTATCGCCTGTTCTTCCGGGAAGGTTCCATTGGACGCAAGTTACTTGACCACGTTCGCAAGGACCTTGCCGACGTCGTCAAGGTTTGCGAGGGTGAACTGAAGCAGACTAATCACCTCCGCGCTTTAATGAGCTCCTTGACCAAAGGTGAAATCAATGCTGTCTTGATTGGAACCCAAACTGAGATGATCTAGGTACTATTCCGACACACTGGAGACGATACAAGGTCCCCAAAACCATGTCAGTGTCGGAGTGGATTCCGGATCTTGCTCGTCGCCTAGCTCAGTTGGACGGGATTACGACGATGCAGCAGTCCTTGTCCGACGTTGAAGTTTGGCTTGGAGAACTGTTCTTCCCAGAGGCGTATATCACTGCGACTCGGCAGACTGTAGCACACCGCAAGCGCTGGAGTCTGGAGACCCTGAGTCTGCGATTAGACATTGGGCAAACGAGCAACCCGGGAGCCTTCATCGTCGATGGTGAGTCCTAGGGAGCGTTTTTTGGACTCTTTTTTTTCTAATCACAGTTCAGGGTTGACGTTGGAGGGAGCTTCGTGGGATGCAGAAGCTGGAAAGCTCGTGCTCAACGATGGCGAGGCAGTTCACCTGAACGCATCTCAGATCCGATGGGTACAAGAAGACGAGGACGCCGTTGATCGGAGCAGCCTGGTAACGCTCCCGGTCTACTTGAACAGTGACCGTAGCGATGTGATGTTCACAGTTGATTTGCCATTTGATGACAGTTCGGCATCCCTTGTCGCAATGAGAGCTGTTTGTCTCAACGCAAGGGGCTAGAAGTAACGAGATATTAGATTTCAGGATACCCGGAGGCATATACCTATTGCACATGCATGTCATGATATAGTATAATCAGTAATGACCTGTTTTTTTTTCTACTTTCGTTTAGTTCGCCTCTACTGAGTAACATTCACTTCCGCCAACAACCTCGAGCAACTTCCAGTCTACCTGTATGTTCTCTTTCGCAAATATTGCACGAGCTCCTTCTGCAATAGCCTCAAAGTTGTGAGTTGCGAGAGCCAGGATCGTTGGCCCTGCCCCTGACAGACAGATGCCGAGTAGACCAGGATGCGATCCTGGGGTGATTGATGATGTCACTTCTGGCAAACCAGGAATCTTCACATTTTTTAATTAGGCGCTCATAACCCATAACATGACAAAGACATACCAGCCCTTTTCGATACGGTTGATGGACACGGTCCTTCATCGCCTCGTAGATAAGTTCGGGATCCGGTGGTGATTGTCCAAGCGCAGTGGTCAACACAGCGAGCCGTTGCATGTTGAAAACCTAAAGCAGCTCGAATCAGCCGATTTGAGAGGTATGTCTGTATGGAGCCTACGTACGAGGTCTTTTCGAGAGTATTCCATGGGCAGTACCTGCCTCGCCTTGGCGGTGCTAAGCTCGAACCGAGGTATGATCGCGACGGCCTTGACAGCAGTGCTCCATCCGAAGCGAACAAAGTGTCCGATGCCGAACGGAGGCACAGGCGGGGACAACCCCCACTCCTCCCCTGCATCGGGAGGGTACTCTGGTAAGACCTCGGACAGCGGTACCTGTGCAACCTCGCTCGCGACGGGATCGAGTTCTCGGAGGTACGACCCGACGAAACCACCGACGAGCGCCGCCGTCACGTTGTCCGGATGTCTCTCGACCATGAGCGCATAGTCGAGCATCCGTTCACGCGATAGGCTGAGTTGCCCGAGCGTGTTTCCGAGGAGAACGCCTGCGATGACGGCTGCACCCGAGGAGCCGAGCCCGCGACCAAAGGGTATCTGGTTGTCTGCATGAATGCTGACGAGGTCTGGAGGGAATGAGCGGTGGTTGTTGCAGCGCAGGACGTAGAGCGCGACACGGGTCATTAGGTTTCGGTAGGGATCGAGGGGGACTTCATCGGTGCCTTCTCCGGAGTATGTGATTTTCACGAGGTCGGCCGAAGGAGGTCCAAATCTGACGGTGATCGTCAGGTAGAGTGACAGGGAGAGCCCTACTACATCAAAGCCTGGTCCGATGTTGGCAGAAGTCGCAGGGACTTTGATGATGACAGTGCTTCTCGACATGATCTTGAAGGAGCAGTGTAAAATTCACTACTGTTAATCACTACGGTGGTAAAGGTCGAGAACGAAAGACATACGTGAGGTAGCCGTCAAGGAAGATCTGCAGACACTTTGATTGCAGGATCAAAGTTTCAAGAAAGCGAAGTCGCCGTGCAGCTAAAAGTCGCGTGCCGATCCTTTTGACCATTTACATAAGTTGTCAGGAAGTGGTGTTCTATTTCCATACGACCCAAACATTAAAAAAAAGCTAGCAGGTTACATGATAATATCAATACAAAATTGATCCGTGTCTGCAGAAATGATGCTTTGCTGGAGTGTTCGATCAACGACTTCTCCAATTGATGCAAAATCGAAAGCTAGTCGCACGTTTCGGTGGCGTTTCCAGGACTAGCGGTCTGCGTTGCAATAGGCGGGGTTGAGCCGGTGGGTGAGAAGGTTGTGGGGTGTTGGTGGGAGTTGACGTTGTGGTATTGGTACTCTGGCCCGCACCAGCGACAGTAAACTATGTGATACGTCAGACCGTCGTTTTGCAAGGAGTACCGCAAATTCAGACTCACGTAGATCGTATCATCCGAAACACCACGCTCGACAACCGGCAACAACACGGGCTGGTAGTTCATTGCAGCGAGAAGAGTAGACATCTTGTACGTGCCCTTGGGAAGGCCACCGGTGACATTGGCATACAGATGACCGTTAGCATCCGCTTTATTGTTCAGCGCCACAAAGAATGCAAACTTGGTTGGGTCTGTAGGAGTGGTCTGGTTAAGTGACTCGAGAGCCTCGATAACGACGTGCGCATGCCCCTGGATAAGACCAGCAGTTGGATCGAGTTGCTGAGGTGCCGCGACGTAGTTTGTATTTGGGTTGACAAAATAACCCGTGGCAAAGTGCTTCACGGCCAACGTAATTCGGAACGTGGTGTTTTGCGGCACGACAGCGAGGTTGACAGGCGTGACAAACTTTGCACTCGGCATTTTGGAAGTGGAAGGGATCGCCCCCATTGGAGCAGGGTTACAAGAACCGTTCTTGAGCTGCTGACCATTGGTGATGGGAAGGTGGGGGAGCGTAGCGCAATAATTGATGAAGTTGTTGACGGACATCAATGAAGCAACTTCGCCAGCCGTTGAAGTGGTCGTGTTCAGACCATTCTTCGAGAAGTTCTTGGCGATCACAGAAGATAAGAGAGTCAACGAAGTTTGGCCCGGGGAAGTGCTCGAATTGGTGGAGCCAGAATCACACGGCGAGTCGGGTGGGGTCGGCGTTGTAGGTGAGGTTGCGTTAGCAGGATTGGTACCATTGACTGCTCTAGCGACGGTAGTGCGCGTCTTCAGACCAGTCTGCGTCGTGCAGGTGGCAGTCGTCCCAGGTGAGTCAGATAATGGCAATGCTGCACATCTAATGATCGACGAGTCATTTGTCTGTTGTAAGATTAACACTACCAAGACCTACGTCAAACCAGGACCACAGGGCGACAAGACATACTTTCCATTGACACATCGGGCCAATTGACCATCAATACAAGCGTTGCCAGAGGTACAGGACGACGAAGCATTGCTATGATATAGATCAGAAAGGAGCGAGGCATAAAAGCAGATGGGACTAAACTTACTTTGGGTTGATGGCGTCTATGCCATTTTGTTGCTGGAAACTACTCGACCAACGTTGTATAAGATTTGGGCGGGCCAAAGCCAGAGAGGCAAGCAACAATGTAGAGAACAAAGTGAACTTCATAATTTAGGATGTAAGATGTGTGGAAGCGGGTCGAAGGACTGTGAGTGGGGGGCAGTCAATGCCTCTCGGGAACTTGAAAGAAGCGCTAAAGAAAGACGAGACGATGAGGCGATGTGCCATGACTGCCCTGTTCTTATATTGTTGGAGTTGTAAGGTCTTTTCGAGGCTGGATACGGACAACAATGGGGACTGAGGTGACACGATGGTCAAAGTTGAGTAGCACGACACAATACGCGACCGATCAACGCTTTGTCCCACGTCTTGATCCACCCCCGATCATGGAACAAGCGACCAGAATTCGAGTCGGTGCAGTATGGGATACATCTTTCTCATTCCCTTGACCAGACTTCAACTGTTTCTACACAGATTCTCTTCGATCTGGATGGGTAATGCCCTTCCACTCAAAAATATATCATTTGCTGATATTGTTCGTTGCAGTACCCTCATCGACTCTACTCCTGGTGTCGTCTACGCCTGGGATGAATTCCGCAAGCAGTATGATCTCCCAAGCAACGTCGCCCACTCAATTCACGGGAGAAGACTGAAGGACACATTGCGCGAATATTGCCGAATCACGGACGAGACAGAACTCGAGGTGAGTAGACCCGCCAATTGGTGACCGTGCGCCGAGGTTCAATCAGAGCCATCGTAGAAAGAGATCATGCGCTTCGAACTGTTGGTAGTCAACCAAAGGGGTGGTCTTGGTCCTCAAGTCCTCAACGGGGCACAGAAACTGCTCAACGAGGTATCTACCATCGAACTTATTGGCAGTATGGAATTCAGGCTCACTATGTCGAATCCAGCTCAGTGAGATAGCACCAGATAAATGGACCATCGTTACGTCAGGTATCCATCCAGACATTTTCTTTGTGCCCGGTGATGACGGCGGCTCTACCAGCGTCTAGATTCTACGCCAGCCACGCTATCCCCAAGTGCTCATTACCGTTGCCGCAGAAGGGTTATGTGACAGCGGACGATGTCTCCGAAGGCAAACCCAAACCAGGCCCATACATCACGGGTGCAGCCACGCTCGGTATACCGCCCGGGAAATGTGCGGCCATCTTACTACTTATTCTGACGACCCCCTGGTTCTGATGTACATCAGGTCTGGTGATTGAAGACGCACCTTCTGGGCTCAAAGCAGGGCGTGCTGCTGGCGCTCGAACACTCGCTGTTTGTACTTCTCATCAATCCCAAATACTCTTGAGGGAAGCAGACGGCAGCCTCGACTACATTGTACAGGACCTAGAAGCGTATGTTGCCTCACACTGAACCCAAATTGCTCACAGTTGACCTTTGCCAATTTGTATAGGGTCTCAGTCAGCTTAGTGGACGATCAGATAGAGGTCTCACTGACTACGATACCACAGAACTAGAGATTTAATGTGTGCATCATGGCGAATAGAGGGGCATGCGACGAATAATACCTGACGATGTAACAAGCACAATCTACAAAAGGTTGATCTAGATATTACATACAAAGAGGTTGACGATGGAAGGACATTGGAGTGCAAGTCAAGAGACAATTCTGTAACTAAATATTTGTGTGCAGATTCCACCTGGAGAATGAGGAGGGAGTGCTGAGTGTAACATCTAACTGCTATCTGCGGTCGCAGCGAATGTGAGCGTTTCAAGACGCCCTCTTCCTTGACATTCCTTCTGAACTAAATCAGAGAGCGCCTTGAACTGAGGTGGATCAATCAACATGACCTGATGACCTTGTCAGTTGAACGTGTGCGGATATCATGACCAGCTTACATATTCCCACATCTCCGCCTTCTCCACTCGCTCGACTTGTTCGGCCGTTGATTTAATCCGTTCATCTAATTCTTCTCCGTCTTCAGCGGGGACCGCAACACGGACCCGCATCCGTGCACGTTGAATTGGGAGTTTTGATCCGGACTGAATAAGCCGCAACGTTTCGGAAACCTACTCCCGCGTCGACTCGGATCTACGGCGACTCACAAACAAGCCGCGTACCTGACTTTTGGCATTCTTGCCCACTTTAAGGCTCACGCCTGCCTCTGCCATCGCTTTCTCAATCATCCCGACAGGATACGGACGCTGCGTCGCAGGATCAACATATTTCTCCGCTACAAGGGTTGCAATTTCTTTGCGCAGGGAAGTCAGATCGTGTTCACGTTCTTTCTCGCCGACTTGAAGCTCTCCCTTTTTCAATATCTAGCAGACGATTCAGTATGGAGAGACACGATGAAGGTGGTAGAGGACCGAACCTCTTTCACAACGTCATCCACGGACGATATTCTAAACGCCTTCTGAAGGTCATCCGACTTTGCGACTTCCCCTTTGGAGACGTTTGTGAACACATTTGATATTTGGAGGACGTCATCTAGATTGGTTTCACTTGAAACACACGATGAGACTGAGCGATTGAGGGGTGATGGGAGCAAACTGACACGCCGCTCCGCCATTCTTGTACTTTATTCTTGTAGCACGCAATCTATGATCTGAATGTAGGTGCAAGTCTACTTGACAAGAGTAGGATTATTTCATACCTCGAAACGTTTTCCGCCTTTTTTCAGGCGAACGATGGAGACATTTGTCAGTCTTGGAAGGATGTGAGTCTGATGCGACTAAGAAACGCCGAGTACCCACTTTATTTGATTGGAAGGCTGATTGATGGGCATCGCGAGAAAAGTCTGTCTGATACGAGGAAGACACTGATACAAGTACTGGATGGGTGAGTTAGTCCAAGGACGGTTCCGATATTTAGGAGTTATCTATGTCACTACCGTATTAGACATAAAGTTTAGTTGAATAAACAGCTGGCGAGCAACCTCGCAAGGAATCGAAATGTAGTGAATGATCCATGAATGAATCGTGTTTAACATTGCACGTAATTACCAGGGAAGACTCCCTCTACCCCGTTCAGACGGCCAGTCCACCAATCTTCCTGACTTTCTGTCTTTTTCACGATCACGATCCGATCACCAGTCTTGAACGACAAATCGCCGTCGGCCTGAACAAGGCGGCAGTTCAGTGGGAGCCCCTGGTCAGGATTTCTCTTGCTACGTACTTGGGCATCAAAATCGTACAGCGCCGTAACGTACTCAACCACAGGTTCAGATTTTGGTTTAGGCTTGAGTGGCGGAGGCGGGGGCGGCCGCTTTGTCGCAACAGTGGCAGCAGCATCACCATTTCGGTGATCTGAGGCAGAATAGGGAGGTGGTGGTGCGATTGACTGCCCAGGTGGCGGTGGCGGTGGAGGTGCCTTCTTCACAAATGACGAACTACCGTACGCAGGAGGTAGATTGGAGCGCGAGGCAAAACTTGCGGTGCTTGATGCAGTTATTGCACTGGGAGTACGTCCTATAGGTGCACCGGCACCACCTTCCGCACGTTTCGTTTGAACAAGCTTGGCTGTATAAACCAGTCAGCAGGTCCGGTGCAGAAACACGGGTGCAAGAATATGATTGACGCACACGTGGACACGATTCGTTTCGCGATGCCGAGGTCCTCGATTTGGCTCCAGGCATCCGTGCGGTTGTTCTCGTAATCAGATTGGATCTGCGAGCTTGGACAGTTGGCGACATTGTATTTGCCCTCGGCGAAAGAATTGATCTTCTCAAGGAATAGGTAGTAAATATTGAGCCTCGTGGATTAGTCTCACCTAAGGGATGCTAAAAACAATCAAGAAACGAACGTACTGCATATAATAAAAGGAATGGAATAAAGGATCAATGAACTGGGTTGCGAGCTGCATGAATCGAGGAAGATCTTGCTTCAGCAAGTTGTTGATATAATCATATTCATTTGTCGCTGTCTCAAAGTCTTGCTCAAGCTATAAACCCAGGTTAGAAAAATGAATTGTCCCCAACATCATGCATGCAATGGTTGACAAACCTTGAACAAGTTCTTCTCGTCACTCAAGCTCTTCTCCTTCTTGTCTCGAAGCTTCGTTAACGAGTTATTGAATCGATCATAGTCAATCAACTTGTGGTCACGTTTCGTGACCGTCTTTCTGATGACTTTCAGAACCCCCTGGAACTCCCTGACGGGACCAACCACACGAGTCTCAATGAGCTCAAGCTCCGGCCCTATGGCAGAGCGGAGTTCATCCAAGTGCTCAACATAAGAAGGAGTGTTTGCGATCGTGGCAGCAGCATCAGGGTGTTTGCTGCCTAGGCTGAGTTCCCCCGACAATGGTGAATAGAGAAAGTTGAAATGGTTCCCAAAGCCATAGGCGCCGGTCATGAGAGCTTCGAAACGGGGGATCGATATTGATATTAGCTAGAAACCTCGATGCAGATTGCATACCTGTGACTGCATCGCTGTATGCTTTCGTGTCCTTGAGCAACTTCTCGGTAGACTGTTCTAGAGCGGACAAGTGAGCGTTGTAGTCGTCAAATTCGGGATCGGATGACTCTGGGAACAACATGGAATCATTTGCAGCAGCACGGGAACATCCCTGACTGACTCTTCGAAAAACCGGTTTTCGAGGTGACAAAATGAGGCGTCCTGTGTGAGACAGTGTAAGTGGCTGAATGAAAGCAATGATGTGCAAGATCGACTGGGGTGATGTGTTGCATCCGATCTCGGGCAGTCCGCCTGGCGTGGAGGATAACTCACCGTTTGATTGCTTTCGCAAATCCCTTCATATCGCCGTGGTTGCTGGATACTGTCCGGCTAAAGAAATTTGAGAGGGAAAGTAAGATGCTATAGTTGCTACGATGTTAGTGGAGCGTCGAGTGGTTCCGGGAGTCCGTCCAACGACGATTATGTCATCAGACACAGCCTGCGCGGCTGCCACTGCACCGCTTTCGGCGTGCTATGCGGCCCGGGGCGCGGTCAGCAGCTCAACCCACAGTAAATCGTTGCTTTGCACTGGGAGCCGGGGGTGATCAGGGATTGCAGTCATGTATATATAGTATTGTTATGTTCGTCTCTTCGAAGTAGGGGGCTCGTGTAGAGGTGTCAGATAGCAACTCATGAAATAGGTTGGATCACAAGGGAAACTTGAACAGAGTCGGAAGCACCGGTAGTCATCATCCCGGACTGACAGCACGTGGAGATAAGGGTGTTCTCTGGCAACAACTCAAACTGATTTGCCGACGCCGGTGAGGGTACAGTTAGTTTTCTGTCACGGAAGACGGGCTGCGGAGCTTGGTGTAGATAAATGTCCGGCTGGAGCATGGAGCATGGAGCAGGCTCGCATCGCCACTGGTCGGCCCGAATCCCCGCCACGACGTCATAAGTTGATACCGCCTTCATGACATCACCAACTTGCTTTTCTTTTCGTCGTCCCAAACTTGTCCCAAACAACCAACTCACCATCATCAAATGCGTACAGTTATTCCCACCTCCGTACGCGGATTCCGTCCGGGCTTCGGGTCGATTTCGTGCGCCCGTCGTCACGTTCACGCAACACCGTGGGTGTCGAAATCCGTAAAACAGAAAATATCAGAGGCAGCGGACAAGGTGTGTCTCCATCACCAGATCTGTAACTTCCAGACGTATAGTAAAATCGAGTAGGCCAACAAAAAGGTCGGCGAGGGTTTGGCCACCGCGATAGAAACCGGCGAGAAAGCCACAGAAAGGACAAAGGAGACCCTGGGTAAATAAAACTCACAGATACCCAGTTGTTGTTGACATGCCCCTTTCTCAGGAGCAGCAACTGAACACGCGAAGGGTAAGGCCGAAGGGGCGAAAGAGGGAGTAGACCGAGTGGTACAGAATGCCAATGGTGCAAGCGAGGACGTACGTGCACACTATCTTTTTTCGTAAAGAAAGCTGAGAAATCTGGGAAGGTCATTTCAGGGGGTAAAGAAGCTGGGAAAAAACAGAAGGATTTGTGATCAACGTCCGAACGTCGTGAATACCTTCTCATACTTGTGTACGGGACCCGACGTCGGGTTGTATTGTTCTAGTTGATTCATCTGCAACCGAGGCACTCGGCATCGTTGTAGGCAGACAATAACTTTTTTCACGTATATGCGTCCAATTCCTTGAGGCTTGAAGCCAATCTTCCGCGTTAGAGGAAGGCGTCTCACCTTCCCTCGATGGATCAAGAAACAAAGCGTGACTTTTGGAGCATGTGGCAGAGAAATTTGGTAGACCGACTAGCTGGGTAGCCAGGGAGCTACTTTTCCAAGGTACAAGAGAACGAGAACCACATGATGCTCTCCATTGCTCAGCAGCACCTGAACCAGGTCATGGGATGGATCTATTCTGACTGTCAAATGTTGTCGACTTTCTCTGCCAAAAGTTACCCACCGTTTCCACCAAGAACGAGGACATACCATTTTGGATGTTAACAACCGGCGCGGTTCCGAGTCTCCCTTTTAGATTGGACACTCGAGTGGCGAACAAATATCATGTAAGTGCAATGGTACCGACAATGTGAAAGTGAGACCTGTTTGATCATCACCC
This sequence comes from Boletus rex-veris, assembly GCA_038088795.1. NCBI lineage: Eukaryota > Fungi > Basidiomycota > Agaricomycetes > Boletales > Boletaceae > Boletus > Boletus rex-veris. The sequence goes on from JBBPJQ010000504.1 coordinate 21,972, forward strand.
CTGGCATGTGACAGAGGCGGTATTGTACTGCCAGAACGATCATGCGACTTCAAGGACATTGGAATGGCAAAAGTCATATCCACCACTGGGAAGATCATGCCCAGGGGAGTTGCTCTGGAGCGAGAAGCAGTCGGAATAACTCAATCGAACTCGCAGGCATCGTTACTCGACAGGGACAAACCTTAATATTTCGGGACCGTCATGTCTGAGGCCCGTCTGTGATCTGGATGTCAATTGCGTTGTCTGTGGCAGATAGATCGGGTGACATGTGAGGGGCAAAGGTGATAATCTAAACAAATCGTCGCAAGGAGCATGCGTGCACCTTGATGGGGTTACGGGGTCGCACTGCTTGTCACCCCGATACCGTAAACACAATCAACACGGGATGAGCGGCGATTAGCAACCCAGTCATCTAAACAGCAAGCCCGGAGTACGTGGCAGTAGTGCCACTAGAGAATCCTTTGCAATCATTGACCAGCTCGCCAACACCTCGAAGTTTCCATTGAATCAGCAAG
>JBBPJQ010000505.1:0-22478 GCA_038088795.1 Boletus rex-veris
ATGGGGAATTCCGCGACCGAAGTAGGGGAACTCTTGGGCAGCTAATTCAGAAAAAGGAACGTCGTTTCCTGTGGAATGGAACGTTATCATGTAATGAGGGTATCAGTGAATTTGGGAGCATTCACTGCCAAGCCAGAAAAAGAGTCTTGCGAGCTGACAATGGACTCGGAGGATGTGGCGGAACACAGAACGAGTGAAAGTGCAAAACGAGAAAGGCAAGCCGGTAAGCCATATCCCTGGATCTGAGTAGCAGATTCGATCCTTTGTCTTTGACACATTCGAGCCCATAGTCGGCAGCCATGACAGGTGGTGAGGCAAACCCATATGGTTCATCCGCTATTGTGACCGGCCGAGCAGAGAGTGGTCCCCCGTTGTGTCGGTGAACGATGTGTCACTCGTATCCGCAAGGGTTCATCGAGTAGATGGACCACGAGGATGGAGCGGAGCAGTTGCATGCGAGTGCTGAGCGCTGAGCGCTGAACATGGATGGATGTCGGGAAAGTAGCGTTTCAACGCACATGAGCAGACAGCTTGATTGACACGTGTATTAGAAATGATGAAACAGAAGCCTGCGCCCAATTGGCTGTACTCTCATCGACTCACTGCTACCGTGCCTTGATGAGGATGACTGGCGGGACATGCCACGCTGTGGGAACATCGTACATATTCTGCGGTGACTGCCTAAAGACAATCGCGTGTTACTAGTGCGCTTCCCTTGCGCAACCTTGCCTGAATAATGGAATTGGGGTCTTGAGCCGATGGCGTCCATCGGTTTCTATCAAGTCGCCTGGTCCCCGAACAGGGCTGCCCAGCCGCGAGAAGCCGACGCTCAGCGCAGCAGATTCATCGGCTCGATATCACACGGATAACGATGATTGGCAGTCGAAGATGAAATTTTTATCACGACTCGCCGCCGTCCGCATCCGGCATAGTCCTAAGTTTCGGGGTGGACTCGGGATCCAATTCCGAACTCGGTCTCCCGTCGAGGGATAAGAGAGACAGCTGGTTCTGCTCGTTCGACAACGCTTCGCTTCGCTTGTTCGTTGGTTTGCCAGCGGAAATCCCCCTTTTAAATCCACTTCCCGCACCTCAGTCCGTACCCAGTCCGCTTTGGAACCTCCATTCTAGGTGAGTTGTCCCCATCCTTTCCCTATCTTTTACACCCATCCTGGGTAACGATCCCTGAATCAGGTCCCACCCTAACGCCGCTGACCCTGTCACCGCTTGTCCTGTCATGGCTTTCTCGCTGACGAGACCACCCTCCCCATCTCGTGAGGGACATATATCAGTCCAGGGCCAGGACGACGACTATCTGTCTTCCGCTCTTCATGCTGCTCTCGCGAGCTTCGTCCCAGGCTCCTCGGCGCATCCCGACCACCACCACGATATGATCAAGGAGAAGGAAAAGGCAGGTATCGATATCGTCGTCGATTCAGACTGTCTATCCCTTAAAGGCACTGGCGCCGACGTCGAACCCGTGTTGCTCAAAGGCCACATCGCGCTGCACCTCAGGGAGCCCACATCCATCAAGGAGATCACACTCCAGTTTAGGGGCAAAGCGAAACTCCCACTCGCATCCATCGACTCGTGAGTGCCCAACGTTCCTCTTCCTCTCCATCTACACTTTCTCATTTTTTTCGCCGACAGCTTGCCCTTGAGCACTTCACCGCAGTGGTACACGATCTGCAATCATGAGTGGTCGTTCCTAGAAGGAGAAAAACGCCATAGTCACACACTCAAGGCTGGGTTCCACCAATTCCCTTTTCAGCTCCAACTCGGTGGCGCTTTACCATCTAGCATTTCTAGTGGCGTATACGGCGGCGCCCATGTGAGCTACAAGCTCAGGGCGGTTGCCGTACGTCCGGGTCTTGCACACAACATGCAGGCTGTCATGCCGATATCCATCGTCCGTACTTTTGCCCCCGAAGCGCTCGAGTACCAGCAGTCCCTCGAAATCGAGAATACATGGCCGGAGAAGCTCATGTACTCCATCATGATTCCGCACAAGGCCTGGGCTGCTGGCGACCAGCTGACCGCCATAGTCAAGTTCTCACCCCTCTCCAAGGGTGTTCGGGTCCTGACGGTGATGACAACGATTAACGAGACAACAAAACTCAATTCCCGTGGCGGAGTCCAGGAGCATACCCGTAGTGTCGTCATCGTCAATCATGATATCCCTGGCAATGCCGAACGGCACGACGGCACTCATAGACCACACCTAGTGCCGGGATCCTTTCACACGACGTCAGGACTGTCGAGCGAGGACAGTTCGCAAAGTTTTGGGTCGCTCGTCGCTGTTGCCGGCCATGATATCACACTCCGGCAGGTGCCAAGTAGAGCGTCATCATCGTCACATGAATCAACACCTGCACCGCCACTGTCATCAAGCGAATCCTCGGCACGTTCGGCTGAACCTATCGCGTCGACGTCAACGTCGATCGCAGAGGAAGAAGACCCCATAAACCAGGATGACCTCGTCGCTCACCTTACTTTGTCCATCCCCAAGTCCGTCACTCCCTCACACCACCTCGAACCAATCGCAGTCTATCATCGAATACGATGGTCCATTCTCATGTCCAACCTGGATGGGCATACCTCTGAGTTGCGGTGTTCCCTTCCTTTGCACATCCTCGATCCCCGGCTGCTTGATGAAGCTAGGGCAAATTCTGCAGCTACCCGCCGACTTCTCCTCGGGGGCCCCGAAGCCCCTGTCGATGAGGAACAGGACAATGAGCTTCCGAGCTATTCCGCGCACGTTCGTGATCGTGTGGCGAACATGTATCTCCCTGACTCAGCCACAACGCGCGTGTTGAATCCGTGGGTTCACAGCAACGCCAGTCCGACACTCACGCCTGAGCCCCAATCCTTATCCGGTGCCTGGTCGCCGTCTGGCGCCGCATCTCCCTTGATGCACCACCCTGTTTCGTCCCACCTTCCTCTTGTACCTCAATCAGGGACAAGCACGCCTCTCGAATGGATCGATTCCGAAATTCTTCTTTCTCGTTCTTCCACTACCACCATTCCCGCTCTCCCTCGCGCCAACACCAGTCCACATTCGCGTTCCCCGGATCCTGCTAGCCAGTCAGGGAGCGGACATGTCAGTCGGCGTGGCAGTCGCGCGCCAAGCCCAGAGCGCCACCTCACGATGACGACCATCACCCCTCTTCCGGTCCCTCCCATGACCACTTCCCACGAGACATTTATGCACGACGGCCATGCGAGCCGGACGCTTCCTAGGCTGTTTAGCATCAAAATGAAACCACATATGTCACTCACCTCCCCATACTGGCTCCCCTCACGATCGAACTCGCACTCGAACCTGTCGTCATTGGCAGATATGAGTCATGCGCATCGCACGACTATGCAGGGTCAGTCTAGTGTGTCGGTTCCTGTGTCGGGGTCACAGGTGCCGACGCCGACCCCTGCGACGGCCGAGACTGTGCCAGATAACCTGTTATGGCATCGTGTATTCACGGAAGTGCCCGATTATGACGCTGCCTCGCGCGGTTTCATTGGTGGAGTGACGCCGCTGACGAGCATGCGCGGTCTGCCTTCGTATGACGAGGCTGAACGGAGTGCACATAACGTCGATGTGGACGATGGGCGATTGACGATTCGAAGGGCTGCGCCCAGGCGTGAGACGGTGGCATAGCCGCGATATCGACGCGGTTCCGTTGGTTTCTTTCTTCGTGACAGATTGGTTTCCCTACAAGGTACTGTACAAATAGTGTCTGTGAGTCCTCGTTGGCGCGCTCTTCTTAACTATAACCATCACTCTTCCTTGTTTATTTCCTCTCTATGGTCGTGTGTTGTCGTCGTCAACGCCACTCGCTCCTACTCATTCATTGACATCGTTTCCTTACAACGCATCATAGTCATACTTGAGCTTTTTATTATTCTTTCTTGGGCATCGCTTGTATATAACTCGTCTCGCGTGTTTGTATTCTATATGGGGCTTTTTTTGCAATAGATCCAGTGTAATTGTCTGAAACCTAGATTCGGGTTCGGATACGGATGAATACCGGATCCGGTGCGACAACACAATGCAAGGGGCTGTGAGCCGTCAGACGCGGACGGTGTTTCACCTAGCGGGAGGGTCTAGGGGATTTTGAGAGGCTGAATCTGATAGTGAAACAACGTCGTGAGTGAAGGCTGGCTGCTGCGGATGTCGCAGACTCGCCGACGGTACCGGTGCGACTTGAATGGACTTGCGCTCACGCGGTCATGATGCAAGGACGGTGCACTTTTCGAGTTCCGCATCGTCAGGTACGGACCAAGGAGGGCACGAACGTGCGGGCCGTTGAGATGCACGATGAATACTAGTCTGTACAACGTTTCCTGTTACAATATCACTAGATGGAGCGCTAGAACTAGATCTATAGGAGAAACATATTCCAAGTGCGACGCACATGCCTAGGCCAATGACTTGGGCAGACCGTCGTGGCCCAACAAGGACTCCTCGTCGCCCCTGACGCGAGGCCCATCTCCGACGCAAGTATGAATGAGCGTCTTGACGGCACCAATGGCAAAGCGTTTGGAGACGCCTGCGTTGAACCCATCCATGAGCCGACCTTGAACCGCAGCACTTCCAAAGAGTTGGAAAGGATCGTTGAACGATTCTTGAGGGAAATACGAGACGATCAACTCGATAATCTCTTTCATGTTCTCCTGTGGCGCGTAAATGACCGCGTTTGGACCCGCGTCAAACGTGTACGCCGCTTTGCGTTTGCCACACTTTTCGAGCGCGACGCGGTTGTACTCTGTCACGACGGTGATGATCGCGCGACTGACGTCATTCATGTAAAAGATGGGCGGGTCAGTGTCGAGCGCAACGGCGTGGAATTGGTTTGAGTCTTTCATCGTGATGGCCGCGAATGTGTCAAAATCGCGGTTTTGGATGGCTTTGGTGATGGCACGCATCCGCTCAGGGACGATGGTGAGGCGCTGTGAGAAGAGGGCAGAGGTCTCGACGGTGCGTTGCATGCCGGCGGTGGACGAGGTGTCTTTCTTGTCGTCGGAGACAACGCAGACGAGGGCGTGCATGGTGGGCCAGTCAGCCTCTGATGCGATCTGTTCGGCGAATGAGTCGGAGCCGTCAGCTGCGGCGCCTTCTCGCCATGCGACGAATCCGCCAAGGAGGGAACGGCAGGCAGAACCGGAGCCCTGACGAGCAATGAGGGAGAGTTCTTTTGGAGATGCAGGAAGCTGGTAAAGCTTCGCGAGGGAATAAACCAGAGCTCCAAAGCCCGATGCGGACGATGCGAGACCGGCGGCGGTGGGGAAGTTGTTGTGCGAACAGATGTGTACCCTCCAGTGCGAGAACTCCATTGGAGGTGAGAACACGCGTTTATAATGGAAGGTGAGCATACCTTTTCTGCGTTGGGATTTGCATCTTCGAGTTCTTTTCGAAGGCGCTTCATTTCACTGATGCAGGTAGCGAGACGACCACCGGGTTTGATCTCATCGAGCTTGCCGTTGAGCCATAGAGTGTCCTCTGCGAAAGAAGGATCCGCGCGTGAGGTGGTGGTTGAGCGAAGGTGATCTTGGCTGAGGGTGACGGAAAGCGAAGAGTTGGTCGGCAAGATGAGCTTGGTGTCTCGCTTGCCCCAGTACCTAGATAAAAGTCAGTGTGGTCTCTCAGGTGGTTTGGATACGACTGACTTTATACAAGCAATGTTGACCGGTGCAGAAGCTGTTGCCTGGAAGACCTTGGACATGGTCGTGGTCAAGGAACGTTGTGTTGTCTCGGAAATAGAGTAGTAGATGTGGCTGTGCTTACATGATCGCGAATATCCTTTTTAGGATAAATATACCGGGCCGATAATATACCCGATATGGGAAATACGGTGGCTTAGTCACGTTGGTCTGTCCGAGTTTACACTTGCCCATTGAGCTCGACGACGACGGTGACACGTAAAAATCTGTCAGGACATATCTTCTTGTTTGGTCTCTTTATTATCACTACTTTCATCATCTGTACATCCATCTCCCCTACATCCACCATAGGCCTTGTCTTCGCTGTACACCCCAAGTATCCGTACCGCAGTCGCTTTGTTCGCAAGGAGAGTTCCCAGACAACAAGCGACCGTCGTTGGTCTGTCGTTTTAGTCAAATGCCATGTTTTATCCCCAGCAATCCCCCGCCGTCGCCCACAAACATCCAAATATCCACGACCAGTCCCCATGGTCCCGGACACATCACCCCGTGCTAGGACCCCCAGCCTCACAGAATATTGGCCCTCCCCCTGCCTCGCCAGCCTTTCCCCTCTACACCAATGGATCGGTAAACTCGATGCAACATCATCCCGCCCATCCGCACGTCCTTTCACATCCGCCTATCCACCACCAGCACCAGAACTCCCTCTCACACTATCCCTCCCCTCCAAATGGGCACATTCACACTCAACATATGGGCTCAGGATCACCAGGTAGCGCTGCGAGCCAGATTATCAGCCCCCATTGGCAACAACAGCTTCTCAAGTGCGAGGTGCGTAGTTGATGCGTGTTAGGCACATATGTCTGATTTGATCAACAACGGTTTAAATTCACAAAGATGATCAGGTCTTCTCGTTCGCCCCATCACCGTGCGCGAGCAAGCGCCATGGCCTCTCGAACCGTCGCTAAATCCGCTATCCCAATCACAAATCCCAATCTCGTCAAACCCACCGTCAACACCGACACCTCACCAAAAGTCTCCGAGGTTCCAGCTACTTCCTCTACACTTCCCCCCACTAGCGCCCCAGAAAGTTCGCCTAGTCTTGCAGGTTCCATGGTCAATCACCCCTCTTCGACCGTTGCTCCAATTGCCGAGGCACCGCGGCTAACCGCAAAGCCACCGCAGAATAATTGGAACTCGCTGGACATGGGCGGCGTCAACATCAAGACACTTTCTCCCACGTCTGGGCTGTTCTCCTTCACCTTCCTTATTAATCTGTACCTCAACCACAACGCGATGTCGTCCATACCTCCGGAAATCGCCAAACTTCGTCACTTGGAACTCCTCGATTTATCGGGAAATAGTTTGAGCTCAGTCCCACCGGAACTCGGGATGCTGACCCAGCTGAAGGAGCTTTACCTCTTTGACAACCATCTGGTCACGCTACCACCGGAACTTGGTAGCTTACACCAACTTCAGACCCTTGGTGTCGAAGGCAATCCCTTAGATGTCGCGCTCAAAACAATTGTGCAGAAAGATGGTACCCCAGCCCTTATTTCCTTTCTGCGCGATTCATGTCCCGTGCCGGCCCCTCCACCCGAACGTTTGTGGAAGCATGTCGTTACCCCAACCGAGCGCGATGCAATGAACAACGACCCCCATACGGAGATGTTCAGTGCCCTCTGTTACAACATTCTTTGCGAAAAGTACGCCACTGAGCGCCTTTACGGCTACACACCATCCTGGGCACTGTCGTGGGACTATCGCAAGGAGTTGATATTGACGGAAGTGATGAACTATGATGCCGACTTCCTTTGTTTGCAGGAAGTGGACACTACTCAGTACGAGGAGTACTTTATCAAGCACCTCCAGGGGCAGGACTATGAGGGAGTATATTATCCCAAGTCGCGCTACAAGACGATGAGCGATGCAGATCGGCGGCAAGTTGACGGTTGTGCAACGTTCTACAAAGCCAACAAGTTTGTCGTTGGTTTCTGTTGTCTGGAACACACGCCGATCTTTTTATAGGTATCAATTGGTAGAAAAGCAGCTCATCGAGTTTAGCACCGTCGCCATGCAGCGCCCAGATTTCAAGAAAACGGACGACATGTTCAATCGGGTTCTTGGCAAGGATCACATCGCTGTCGTATGTTGCTTCGAGAACATAGAGACAGGCACGCGTATCATTGTGGCGAACGCTCACATTCACTGGGATCCAAACTTCAGGGACGTCAAACTCGTTCAGGTGGCCCTGTTGGTAGACGAGATAGAGAAGATTGCAGCGTACTTTTGCAAGCTTCCTCCTCGACCGCTAAACAACTCTGAAGATAAGTCTACGTCACAATCACGATCATCACCCGCATATAGTGATGGGACGAAGATACCCTTGGTCATCTGTGGTGATTTCAATTCCGTTCCCGACAGTGGTGTGTGCGAATTCTTGTCCAATGGGTCTGCGCCACCAGATCACCCTGATTTCATGTCGCACCTGTACGGGAGGTACACTACCGAAGGGTTACGGCACAAATTTGGTCTCAAGAGTGCCTACGCTGCAGCAGGTGACCCCCCCTTGACGAACTTCACCCCAAGTTTCCGTGGTGTGATTGACTACATCTGGTACGGTACAGCAAACCTAGCTGTCAATGCCGTTTTGGGTGGGGTTGACAAGAGCTACCTTGACAAGGCAGTCGGATTTCCAAATGCCCACTTTCCTTCAGAGTAAGTCTGATCCGTTGATCCGATCCGCCTTTGCGTTATTGACTTTTTCCTTTATCAGTCATGTCTGCCTGGTGAGCGAGTTCCGGGTGAAACCGCCTCGAGAAAGTGTACCACGACCATCGCCCCTTTTCCCATCGCCCAACGGTGCACACTAACGACACGGGCCGAAAGGGGATCGCGGCGTTTCCTCTTACCGTTATATATTCATCCCCACTCCCTTTTTGATTTCATTTATCCGTTTCTTTTCTTGTAGTATATTCAGCCCTGTACAATGTTGGCTTTTGTGCATTGGATGGGGGATGGTACATACATAATACATAGTGTGTGTTTGTTTGAAATCATGCAATGCATGTGTATATCTCTTGGTCACCCCTCCCTAGCGGCTATTCGATTGTTGGTGTTGATGGCTTTCCCCTATTTTGTTTTCCTCGGTCAAGGCACTATTGCTACATACTCTTTGTCCACCGTCGCTCATTGCTGGTTGATAGAGCTTTCTACGTCGTCTCATCCCTCTCCGCATCATGTACATTTCTGTAGCATGCGCGGACACTTTTGTTAGGTGACCAACAAAGAATTAAGTTTCCCCTTTATTTATGATGTATGCAGACATGGGAGGGCTTTTAGCTCATGAGATGTGAGACTTGCCTTGTATGATGGCCGAAAGGAACCAAATTCTTGGGGAGATGGGGTTGGGAAAGACGTATTGATCCAAACGATTCGATGTGTGGGGTTTCAGTGCGGGACGATGTCGTTTCACCACGTCTGATTCGGAATCATGATTGGGTTTCGTGGTGCATGATGCATGCATGATGGCCTAGGAGTGGGCTTACTTAGTGAGTATCCGGACGGGCCTGAGGCCTGAGGTCTTGATAAGACTGTATGATGCCGCTCTGTGTCGTCCCGTGTCGATCGATCACCTTTACTTATATATGCATCACGATTCACGAGTCATGATAGGCGGACTTTAGGGAGGGGAATATGAAGATAGTTTGAGCTTGATCTTGAGGCTGGAGCCGACGTCAGTACCTACCTACATACATGCGAGGCCGATCTTGGCTCTGAATACGTGGAAAGAGCCCTAGCCTGTCCCATCCAGTGGCGGAGTTTAGCGCAGCGCTCTGTCCATGGGCAAAACGACCACACAAGAATAGGAACTGCTGCCAATGGATGGACACGCGCTATGTCATGGATGGACCAACCGTGGTGTGCGTGATGGACAGTTGATTATTGATGAGCACGCGGTGGTGGCAACCTCTATGTCCTGAGCGCTTGAGCATGAGCAAGTGATGAATGAACGCTGAGCACCGTATATGCGCGATGCACGAGGCGTTGGGGACCCACGAGGGTCGGTGCAGGGTAAAAACATACAGCATATAGCCAACTTTGAATTGCTTCCATTGGTTTCAGGTTGAGAGGCGTGGAGGCTGAGGCCATTGCGGAATGGCCGTTGGCGTGAGGGAAAAGCTTGAGATTTGTCGTTGACAGTTTGTCCGAGGGTTTCACATGGACGGCGTTGAGTGCAGTACACTTGGCTCCGAGCACCGACCCAGGGGAGCTTATGCAAGTTGCTCACTCGTCGAGTCAAGGATAGAAACAAGAGTCCATTCATATAATATTGGAATACAGTGAACCGGTCATTTACGATATAAAGAGTCCTTGCTCTCTAGTAAACTCTACAGATACTTGGTGCACGAGAAAGATAGCCCGAACCTAAAACGGTGGAACTTGTTGATGCATACGTGGAGGCATCATCGTCTTGTGAATGACTACATGTCGAGCGTGTTCAACGATCAGAAAGAACCAGGAAAGAAAAAGGACGCACCAGCCCCAGAGCAGTTGTTTGAATCATTGTTCATCGTCACTCCGTCGACATTGGAACCAGAAATCTCCAGGCAATTTTCCTTGATGACGTGCCATCTGTTTGCCCCCCTAGAGTTACCTGTGGCTAGCGAGGACGCAAGTGTATTCAGTTGCTGGGTGATCATAGACATCATGGCGGGGTCGAGAGGTGATGATCCAGGCGAAGAGGAAGGGAAGGAAGCGTTACCTGGCGAACGGGGTGTTCTTGATTGCCTGGACGAGTGTAGAGGTGAAGGGGGGGACCGCCTGACGGAAGGAAAACGACGAAGAGAGTCACTGCCTGAGTCACTCGAAATCGCTGACACAGGGCGTGAATTACTTGGCGACAGTGGAGGTGAAGGGGCGGGCCTCCTGACGGAAGAGGAACGACGAGGAGAGTCACTGCCCGAGCCGCTCGAAGCTTCTGATAAAGGGCGTGAATTACTCGGCGACAGCGGGGGTGGAGGAGCGGGCCGCCTGACGGAAGGAGAACGACGAGGAGAGTCACTGCCTGACTCACCCGAACTTGCTGACACAGGGCATGAATTGCTTGGCGACTGTGGAGGTGGAGGAGCGGGCCTCCTGACGGAAGAGGAACGACGAGGAGAGTCACTGCCCGAGCCACTCGAAGCTTCTGATAAAGGGCGTGAATTACTCGGCGACCGCGGGGGTAGAGGAGCGGGCCTCCTGACGGAAGGAGAACGACGAGAGTCACTGCCTGAGTCACTCGAAGTTTCTGGTGAAAGGCGTGAATTACTCGACAGAACCTTCTGTCGAAGTGGCGGTGACGGCGGCGACCTCCTGTGACGTCGACCTGAAGAGTTTCTGCCACTCGTCTCATTCACTGTTTCTGACAAGCTGTCGGTATCATGCAAGGCAAAAAACAACAGCTGCTTACCGTTTTGGACTGGAGGGTTAACGTTAACATCCACTTCCGATGCCCCAGGCTCAGAGAGGGAACAGTGCATGTTCCGCGGGGATGGTGTTGGCGCGCTGTCTGGCTCAGAGTTACCCTCCGCAAGCGGGTGTCCTCCATCTTGTTCTTGCCCATAGATAGACGGTAGAGGTAGATTGCTCTTCCCACTGAGCCTGGTTCTCAATTTTGAGTTGATATCTTCCTAAAAAAAATAAGAAGAATCACGAATCTGCGACAGCAGAATTGTAAACTCAATAGACTCACTTTGACACGTTGGAGGAGCTCTTGAGCATCCCTGAGGCATTTTGACATCGGCGATGAGGGCAAGCCAAGTAAACCCCGCCAGCTACTGCAGTTTGATTCCGACTCTTTCGCCTCTTTCAGCTGCTTTCGAAGACTGCGTAGAATTTTTTCAGCATCGTATTTTACGACTCACATCAAACCCAGACATACCTGTCCTCCTCCTCCACATATTTATTCCGGTCTGTTTCGCACAGCACACAATAGGGACCCTCATACTCTTCCCGGATTGTTCTGAGCACGTCTTCCAAAACATCCTCGGTTTGCTTACTGACGGAGGAAGCGGAGAGCATATCTGCGCAATGCTGTTGAAAATGGAGGGAGAAAAGATGAAACTGCTAGTCAGCGAGTCGTCGGGTGACCCGACAATTTATCTGAGAATTGAGCATTTGCTGTGGCATCCTCGCAACCAAGGACAAGGAGGCTGCCAAAAAAACAATAGGCAGACAGGACGCGGGCTGGTGGCGTATCAATCGGGACCTACAAGGACCTACCAGGTCACGTAACCAAACAACGTGCACAAAATTCCCATTGGAGAATCTGTCCAGTTCCTGCAGCCGAGTCATTGCAATCATTCGTCATTTCAAGGAACGATAACGGGGACGTTCTTCCCTGCGCGTGTACGTGTTCCATTCTTTGACTGGCTGAAGAACTCAGGCATGCACTTCGTGACTAGCTTCCATTTCAGGCCCTCCTCGTGGACGAGAACCGAGTTTCGTCGGCACGCCCATAGGCAACTAGTATTAGGTCCTGTCATCATGTTTCTATTTGGCGCGCTCTACCATGACGATGTTGCCATCGTCACGTCCGTACTATAATGATACCACACAGGTTCATCGTGGCATGACACATGGGATCCATCAATATCCTGTAGCCCCTCTTTGCCCACCGGTCTGTTCAGTCTTTCGTGACCTGCCCTTGTCGTTTACTAACCCGGGATCTTTTCGTCACTCACCGCTCTTTTTCCTGGCCCTGTCTTAATAGTGGTGCAGGGTGTCTTCTCATGCTTGGCGTCCAGACTATTCCTATCGGAGTTTCTGAACCGCCATGCTTTTATGTGATGTGAACAGTCCATACATCACGTGGGACGCGGCCAACTCGTTCAACCATGAGCGAACGTGCCTGCAGGTTCAGGTGAGCAGCAATCCCCCGCATGGCGGTGCTGACAAAAGGGCAGCCGAGTCCAGCGCCTCCGTCTGTCCGCCTGATACAAGTTTTGGATTTCAGTTTGCGTAATCTATTTGCGCTTGATCTCCAAAACAATGCGTAATACTCCGAGTTCCGATTATACAATAGATCGCCCCGACGAAACTTGGGGCTCAGGCTCCGTTGTGTCTTCGTATCGATCACTCTTCGGACCCATCGTTCGAAGCGAGCCCCCTTCCTATCCTATAAGTTAAGTATCTTTAACTCCGAATGTTGCTCGTTTAATGTATGCGAACGAATGCCCTCCTTATCTCCTTTTCAAGCCCAGTTTTCTCCGAATCGACATCGGCTTCGTGCAGGTCGCTCTTAGATGGGCCGTATATGCCTGTACTGTTATGCAGACGCGGCATCATGATCATGATGACACAAGAGGTAACGGTAAACTTTATGTGATGAAGGGAGGTTGTGGGAGTTGCCAGCGCATGGACGCTCCCAGCTCTGTACTCAGGACAGTCAGGTGATACGTCTTTTGTTTGTCCCGCAGTCGGCCTTCATCTGTCGGGCCGTATCACAATATTGTCATGTTTTTGACGACGACCCTTGATACGGTACGGATTGGCTCACTCAATACCAATTCCCTGGTGGTGACCGGTACACGTTTCAACCAACTTCAATTGGACAGAAAGGCTGGGCTCTGCCAGGGGTAATCTGCATTGTGCGATTCTCACACAGAGCCATGATGGGATAAAGTTCCTTTATGGTTGAATTTATAGATGTGACGTAACTGCGATCGATGGTATATGAGGGGCGCTTTTTTCGACTCATCATACCCTCCCATCCCCGCATAGTATGAGCGACGACTCGTTCCCTCAGCAACTTCCTACCCTTCAGCGGCTGGGCGTAGACGAGCCCACACTGATTTCAGCTACCGAGGTTGCAGAGGTTGCAACAGCCTGGTTTAACGCATTTTCCAGTGCTGTCGCATCGTCTGATATCACTGCGATTCTCGATCTCTTTCTCGATGACGGTTTCTGGAAGGATACTTTAGTATTAACCTGGGACTTTAGAACTATCGAGGGCAGGGACGCGATCAGGAACCTCCTCACCCATCGGCTCGCTCCTACTGGTTTCGTCGACTTGCGTCTCTGTCACGAGCCTTTCCTTGCCCCGGAACTTCTAAAGCTCTTCCCCGATCTAGTTTTGTTGAGGCTCTCCTTTGAATTCGGAACCAAGGTCGGGAAAGGGACAGCTGTTTGTTATCTGGCGCCTATACCCGGTTCAACGTGGAAGGCGTATTCCCTCTATACCTGCTTGCAATCCCTCAACGATTACCCTGAGCAGGTACCGTGCAGATACTAAAGTTGATCTTATTCAAGCTGATCCCGAATATAGATCGGTTCTCTCCGCCAACATGCTGCTGAACATGGTACTTGGGAAGAGAGAAGACGCCGAGAGGTGGAGCTTGTCGATAGCGATCCGACTGCGATTGTGATTGGCGCCGGCCACACTGGCCTCGAAATCGCCGCGAGACTGAAATACCTTGGTGTGCCGCATCTCGTTATCGACAAGAAAGCCCGGGTTGGCGATAGTGTGGGTCGTTGTCAAGCTTTAGTGCATTACCAGACTCACAAAGCGTTAGTGGAGGGATCGATACAAGGCGTTATGTTTACATGATACCATCTGGTACAATCAGACCCCATATTTGCCGTAAGTGTCGGTTATGTGCGTGGGTTTTGCCTCATTACCACTATTTGCTTTAGGTTCCCGGCAACCTGGCCCGTCTTTAGTCCAGCTCGAAAGGTACGAACGAACCAAGAAACTCGGGATTTTTATTGAATATCGACATGATTGGATTAGCTTGCTGATTGGTTGGAGGGTTACGCCAACTATCTCGAGCTCAATGTGTGGACTTCATCCGTGATTACCAAGACAGAGTGGAACGAAGACACGAAAACATGGACCGTCGAAATCAACAGAGGTGGAAGAGGCACTCGAGTTCTCAAGGTGAAACACCTAGTCTTTGCGACCGGCTTTGCAGGACGTCCAAAATTACCAAACATTCCAGGCAAGGTGAATATGCAAGTTGGCTTCCAGTATTATCTTGTCGTTATTGTTTTTTCCAGGAAGACTTCAAGGGCGAAGCAGTTCATTCTTCCGAATTCACCTCCGCAGCGAATTACATTGGCAAGAAGGCGGTTATCGTTGGTGCTTGCACCTCTGGTATGTCACCATACCACGGTATCCAGGCATATCTTTTCTAATACAGGCTAAAGCTCATGACCTCGCCCAAGACTTCTCCAACCACGGCGTTAATGTCACAATGTAGATTGTGTCAAACTTTATTGGAGAACGCACTCCGACTGATGTCACACCTCTCTAGGTATCAGCGTTCATCTACGCACGTCCTTTCAGTTGAAACGGTCAAACAGTTGCTCGGCGGTGTGTTACTTTGTCCCATCTTGTAAATGGTACTTATTCATGAGGTCGATCCGAAAGGACTCTACAATGAAACTGTCCCGACTGATCTCGCGGATATCTATAACGGCAGTCTACCAAATGCTGTAGTGAGGCGCATTCACCAACGCACTGTGCCCCACATTGCGCAGACTACCGATAAGTGAGTACGGAATCCTAAATTCTATACAATGTATTTCAACAACGGCTCCGAAATACAGAGAAATTCTCGATGGTCTCGCCAAAGTAGGGTTCAAGACAAATCTCGGATCACACGGGGCAGGCGTCATCCAGCTTCTATACGCGAATGCGGGAGGATACTACATTGGCAAGTCTCGTCAAGGTAATGCATACGCGTCCTCACCCGTTTTTCGATAGATACCGGTACGAGCAGCCACATCATCAATGGCGATATCAAGCTCAAGAACGGGAGCGCGATCGAGTGTTTCACCGAGAAAGGACTCAAGTTTGCGGATGGAACCGAGCTCGAAGCGGACATCGTGATCTTTGCAACCGGGTACGCATACATGCCTCGAGTCTGCGTTGAATGTGCCAATGAAACTGAGGCGTATCTCGTGACTTCTAAGATACGGAGACCCTCGCGACAGCATGCGCGATGTCTGCGGACCGCAAATCGCCGACAAGGTGAACAAGGTATGGGGCTTCACGGAAGAAGGGGAGGTGAATAGCGTTTGGAGGGACTGCGGGCATGAAGGCATGTGGTTTGGCGTCGGTACGTCGTCGTATACCATTCCTGCGTGGAGCTTCACGTTTCTGACCTGTCCTTGGCGGGAAAAAAAAGGCAACTTGGGCTTGTCGCGTTTCCACAGTCGCCATCTTGCGTTGCGTAAGTGATTGTGTACGTGTCAGAACGTTTCATCGCTGAGAAGGATTTGCAGAGATCAAGGCTATTGAAGCCGGCATCTTGAAGAGGGCGGAAACCAAGTTTTGATAGAAGATCTAGAATAGTGTACTGGGACGACGAAATTGAACTGGGGCGTTGAATGTACATCAAAACCTTGTAAAACCGCTTTCTATGGTATCCTGGTAGAGACAACAAATACAATTGCAAACGGGAGCTCGATCGCAAGTACAACTCGGACGTGCATCTACTTTACACTTTCTTCAACTTGATCACTGAGAGTTGTTGTCAAGGTCAAGCGAGGCTCCATTCAATTGGATTGTAGGCTAGAGTCCGTGTTTACACTTTATATCTTACTCGCGTTTCCCGTACGTCTACTACTAGTAGAAGCGCACGCGGCTCCCAATCCCGGAGTCAACCCTTGCTTACTGCCAGGACCGTCCTTTCCGGTGACCGTGAGGCCTCAAGCAGGCCGCCGGCCCAAGGACACTGCAATCTCGCAAACCAGTCACCTTTTCAAGTTCCCGTTCAAGCTCGCCACTCCTTTTCCTCAACTTGGTGCAGAGGTCTCTTTGGCATCTTCTCAGTTTTTCCTGGGCCGGCCCGCGCAAAGGGAGTCTACGTGGGGGGCTAACCCCACATGACGATGCTGACAACTTTGGGCCGGCCGAGTCCAAGACCGACCTGCGACTTGGATTGGCCACGCCAGTTTTAGATTGGTTGCACGATGAGTAGGGCCGGCGCGGTTCATTCCGTCATCCAGCTGGCCGCTTCAACTGCACTTATGGTCTCGACCACTCTTTGGAGCTATCGTTTGGGACGAGTCAACCTCCCATCCCGTAAGCTACTCTATTTCATTCCGAACAGACACAAGCTCTACCTTTACGCTCAAGCTTGTTTTCAAGCCCGATTGCCCGATTCTCCCGTTGACAACCTTGTGCAGTGGCTTTGAATAGTCACATGGAGACAATTCGCGACCATGAGAGGAATGTACAAATTACACGACAAAGGGAAGTTTACGCTCGAAGTTTATACTTACTTGGCACAGGCACCGATACATCCGAGGCGTCCTTTATGTTGGGACCAAAATGGGAGTTACTACTGTGCCTTGCGTCATTCCCACCCAAATGGCGCGTGATCAGGTCTTCCCCATGGCGAATCAGGCACGATAAAGCTCTTTCGTGGATATGAATATTCTCATATTCCCGCATGTTATGAGATCTTTACGGCAGGTGGAAGTAGTGACCATTCTCCCGACCCCAATCCGGGGATCCTTCATAGGATGAACTTGTCAGAGCCACGTAGCTCTTGCTCTTGAACAGCCGCAGAGGAAAGGCTTTCCGAGCTCGTGCACACCGCTCTGTACGCGGACGCTGACTGAGCGGCACTCGATGGAAAATGATGGCGACCCGTTCCCTCAGCAACTCCCGAGATGAGCCCACACTGACCTCAGCTGCCGAAGTTGCAGCGGTTGCAACAGTCTGGTTTAATGCATTCTCAAGTGCCGTTGCAGCATCTGATATCACTGCGATCCTCGATCTCTTTTTCGATGACGGTTTCTGGAAGGACATTTTGGCATTAACCTGGGATTTCAGAACTATTGAAGGCAGGGATGTGATCAGGAACCTCCTCGACCATCGACTCGCTAAAAGGTGACTTGGGGTTGGTGCGATTCCATAGCCAACATTTAGCGCTGCGTAAGTGATTGCGTACATGACAGGATATCACATCGCCGAGAGGGATTGCAGAGATCAAGACCATCGAAGCCGGCATCTTGAAGACATCAGAAGTCAGGTTCTAATATCCGGGACGACGAGGATGCGGCGATTGTACTTGTAGAACTTGTAAACTCTGAAATGGAACCCGAAACATGTTGGAGGGAATACAGCCTTCACGCAAGGCTGGTTATGTATCATTTGTACTTACTTTGAAAGCTCGATCGGGTTCAGTTGGTTCCTGGAGCCTTAATGAAAAGCCTGGCCACTAAAAAGAGAACAATGACATATGCATGGTATGTATGGTACAATGATAGTTGCGTGATGCTGCCAAGAACAAAGAGTCCCCCGATAATGCCATACGTAGATCGTCCTTCCATCACTCATCTTTCTAGGGCATGCTTCTCCTGCTTCTCAGGAGGCGGAGGACGTATCCACGCGAGACATCGAAAGATGCCCCTCCGAATGCTTCGTGCCACTTCCGCGATGAACACCACGATGCAGTGCAAGCCATACACGATGAACTGGAGGCTAACGAGCACACCAGCTATGAACGACATGAACAACACTGCGGAAGGCCATGCAGTCCATGCGACGGATAACATGAAAGTCATCAGCGCGCAAGCAGACGTAAACATGCAAAGCGCAGGTATCCGAGCTGAGACGCAAAAGAACAGATATTTGCCGTAGACGTCTAGAGCCATTCTCTGGTGTATGGTGTAAGGTGTAAGGTTACGTGTATGTAGATGAGAGGGGACTCACTTGGAACTTCGCCGGGGTTGCATTGCAATAGACCAGTAAAAACCAGGCATCTATTGCGAGACCGATTCCAGAAGCGATACTACCAACAGCTATAGCTCTCTTAGCAAGGTTAGTGATCTGAAAAGTTGCAGCTGAGGAGAAGCCGAAAACGCCAGCCTCGAGCCTTGAACGATTCATTCAGCGAGACGGTTCATCCTGAAGTTCGTTACATACCCTGCCAAAGCTACGAGCTATCATAGGGTCAGCTAAGTCCTAGCTTCGAGACATGTTTCCTTACCGATCCACCAACAAACCTCCATTCTGCACCCAATTCGGTCAAAACACGCTCGTAGTCTGAATCTACTCGGGCTTCCCGAAGCGCGCGGTATGGCGAGAACGAGTCCACGATTGAGTCGACTGAAGAAATTGGAGATTCTATAGCTATGGTTTCCGTGTACGTCGGCAGGATGGATGCTGCCAACCAGAGTTTACGATCTGCACTGTTGAGATGATCGTTGTCTTCACTGTCTGAGAGTGGAAGTACGAGGGTAGACTCGTTTTCTCGATGCTTGATCGGCGGATCTTGTTCATCTTCAGACTGCGCGTGATCGGAAGCAGACCAGTAACCAGTATACACTTTTGGCTCCGGATGATTCGTCTCCGGCCACACAAAGCTCGAATCACCGGAGTCAGAAGTCGGTGAACTGGAGTGTTCTAGCATCATTCGGTTCAGCTAAGTATGACACACAAAAGCGATGCCTTACCTTGATCCTCGGATTCACTAAGAATATCCGACCCTACATCCTCTTGAACACACGTCGGTTGCGCTTGACATACTTCAGGCATATCGAGTTTTGCGACCAAAAGAACCGCGGTAGTTTTCTGTTTATTTCCTCCTTTATGCCGCGAGACACAATTCAATATTATCTCAACACCTTCCTGTAGCGTTAGATAAATCACTCTAAATGCCAATTTAAACAGACTGTTTTGTTTGCACTGTTGTTGAGCTTGAAGACGGGCCAATTCTTGCAACGTACAACATGCACTTGCAACGAGATTCCTCTTTTTGTTCTTCTTCTTGCTCGGCGCCCGGTGATAGACACATATGTCTACCCGTGAAGACGTGTCTATGTCGTGACTGAGTTCTTGGTATCAGAATCGGGACATGGAGTACAGTGCATTTGGCACTCACAATTGAAAACACTCTTTTAAGTTAGGATTTTGCCCGTCGCAGCCAAGGTTTAATTCATGGCATTGGTGATCACCGACAGTCACTGTTACTATCGGACGCCAGGACTTTTCTGCTCGCAGGTGGTGTAGCCCATGAGCACGGAGAACTGAGGGAAAGGGAAGACTCGTGAGCCGCCGAGTACCAGGAACAATAGTCTATCACATACCAGTGAATCTCCAAGGCCTACTTGAAGGCATGTGAGTCAGACTCAACAGTGACGTGAATGTTCAGACATACCTACTCTCGGCAGCGTGTATTGTGGACATGGAGACCTTGAAGGAAACACCAATGACTCTCACAGCCTCTTGCCGGCTAACAACGACCCGTACTGCCTGCACCGCCTGCCATATATATCTAGGCATTTATACGCCGGAGCCGGAGCGACATCAGTCGTTCCCGTCGAACAAACCACGCTCAATAAAGTAGACACGCTTGGGGCAATGGATCCATGGGTTGGAATACAATGACAATGCTACTTTCGATATAAAAGGATGGATTGAAAGGTAAGATAGCATCATAGACATCACGACGGTGGTTTACGGATGGCCGGAACACCTCTGATAATAAACCAGATGCGACGTCTCCAATGAGAGGTAGAGTGGATGAGCTTTTCGATCGCATCTTCTTCACGGTCAACCACCTGGGAACGCAGTTTCCAGCGACTGAGACTGCGGCAAATATTGTCAAATCGAGCGATAACTCATCCATCGCGGGTCGTTTGGAAGGATCCGACTGAATCATATCGGCCACCAGAGGTCACACGAAGTCAAACCCCTTCTTAGTCTGTTCAACATCAACCGTTGGGTTCATAACGACGAGGACATGTAACTTACTTGGATAAAATCCTTCATGATGGCGTTCCCAATGTAGAAGACGTCAGTGGGGAACGGATTACAGGGTTCGTTTGAATTTTGAAATTCCGGCACCTCCTTGTCACCACCCCAAATACTTCCTTGGGGTCAGGGTCCGATGGGTCATACTTGCGAGAGATCCTAAAATCAATAAAGTAGTATTTAGGTGGTTGTTGCGTACGCGTGAAATGTGCCGCGGGCCCATTGTGATCCCTCTTCAGGTGGGTTTCCATTGGGTGGAAGGATTCTGGATACATTGAGCCTGGATCGAGCATTAAGTTCATGTTCATACAGTCGCTGGCTTGGGGTCAGCAAGGGTCGAGCGACTCTAAATTCCAGGGCACCGATGGGCAACGCGGTGGTTGTGCATGAAGCGCAATCCCTACCAATGGAGGTCAGGTCGTATAAACTGAAGGAACGTTTTTCGCTCGTCCCACCTCAAAAAGCTGCCGAAAGCATTCCACCACCTCCCCGAATGTGTCAAACGCTGGATCAGCATAAGAGCGGAGTAGTGGCATGACGATAATGACAGTGTCGTTGTCGTCAAGTGAAAGGATCTCGTAGAAAGGGATGCAATGATTCTCTGGGTGAGAAGCAAGGCTCTCTGACGAAAAATACAGTCCAATGTCAACCTCATGAGGCTGTACCGATTTCTGAATCCGTTTCAAGATTACGTATCCACCGCCTGAGAGACGAGTGGCATCAATGATGTGTCCTACCTTGGTAACGGAGATGCTGAGAAATAACGACATAACGACAGAACAACAAAAATCGAATATACCTCCAGGTTCCGCGAGTCCTCATGCTCGAACCATACTTTACGAGAGGTCTTCCAGGATGGAACACGTGCGCGTAGAAGGTAACCTCGATCCTTCAACCACTCAAAGTGGTTGGACCACCAGGTCTCTTCGTCGTCCCGCGTTTCAGGAGGAAGTCGCCGAGTTGTTCCAAAGACAGCGAGCTCCTTCTGGACACGTTGCGCCTTCTGCCTTTCTGCCTCCTCGCGTGCTAGTGTCCGTTTTGTGTTCGTCATGGGTGCTGGACGGCCATGCAGGTTTGACACTGACAAGCTGAAGCAAGTAAGCTCTGATTTCGCGGATAAACATGGGTAAACAGCGCCCACTTTCTTATCGCCGACCTCGCGGGGATGGAAACCTCCAAGTTACGGGTTACTTCCAAGCAAACTTCCAAGTTACACACGTTTACAGATTTAGTTCAGACTGACTTGGAGTCAATGCTTAACAGGGTTCATCCTCGCGGTCTAACCAAATTTTTGGCTGACTCACGATGCCGATCATCTTTTTGTACTAATAAAAGCTGTTTGTGGAAACCGCCCTTGGGGACAAGGGATTGCTTCAATTTACCTGCTTGGCCAAGTGCCAGCATATAAATCTGACGGAATTGATTTCCACGACCTAACGCTCCCCATTCCCGTCCCCACACCCAGCTCGTGACTATGAACCCTTCACCTTACCCCACTATCGGGATGCTTCCAACTTCGATCGAACGATCTTTCCATTGTCGTCGTATCGAAGCGGAGACACCCTTGACCGCGGTGATTACTATCTAGATGTGACTCTGGAGGAACTGCAGAAGTTCAGCCGTATCGGTGCCAATCGTCAGCAATGGCAACAGCTTGTTAAGGGACGAAGCGAAGAAACGATCAGTAAGCCGCCGAGCGACTTTTCATATCAATACTTCCCTACCTCCTCTTCCGTAGACTAATGTTGCAGAAGTCGGAGCATACCAAGAACCCCCTCAAAAAACTTGCGAACTATCGTGCTGCTCTATTGTTCCTTTTTGCGAGCAGAAGACTCTACTATGCAACGAAGGTGACCATGCCTGCTATAGAGATTACCCTCGCAATAAAGCATCTTTTACTCCCCGCAGAGTCGTTCTGAAGAGGTGACGTCGATAGGGAGAAACTTGTTATCGTTCGCGGCAGAAGACATACAACCAGTGGACGGTATGTCTACCGTCTCTCAATGCTTGCGCAGTCTCAAATATCCTCCGTTTGCCAGGCGATGCACCTCCTGGTACAGAACTAGGC